>WNGS01000690.1:12063510-12075011 GCA_020271785.1 Procambarus virginalis | reverse complement strand
ACCACGTGGTCTGTGGTAAGGTAACAAAAACCACGTGGTCTGTGGTAATGTAAACAAAACCACGTGGCCTGTGGTAATGTAAACAAAAACCACGTGGCCTGAGATAAGGTAAACAAAACCACCTGTCTGGCATTGAAAAAAAAAACTACGCAGCTGGCGAATGCAAACAAAAATATGTATCTGGAATATGTTAAAACAAAATCGCGTGCCGGGCCAAAGCAAGCAGAATCACGTGACTGTGAACGCAAACGAGACTGTGAATCGCCTCTGAACATGTCGCCAGCGGTAAATGCCTCTGGCGACTGTAAATAAGCAAACCCGCGGGAACCCCGAGACTGTCAACACACCCACGTGACTTATGACGTATCATGACGTCATATGTTGTTGTTAAAGATTCGCTACCTGAAACAAAAAGTTCCAAGTAGCACGGGCTATGGTGAGCCCCTAGTGCTTTTTGTGACGTCATAACTTGGCACCCTGTACATACAGAAATATTCGGTGTGTGTGTACTCACCTAGTTGTACTCACCTAGGTTGAGCTCTGCTCTTTCGGCGCCCCTCTCAACTGGCAATCAATTGCTACTCCTACTAACTAATTCCCACACCCACCCAGGCAGCGGCACGAAACAGCTGTCTAACTCCCAGGTACCTACTAGGTAACAGAGGCATCAGGGTGAAAGGAACTCGGCCCATTTGTTTCTGCCATCAGCGGGGATCGAACCCAGACCCAAGGATTACGAGTACAGAGCGCTGTCCCACTCAGCTATCAGCCCCCCCCCCCCTGATAGTTGAGTGAGTGAGTGTGTGTAATTTTGGTAACTTTACCTGCAGAGAGTTTCAAGAGTTCGTCTGCTCCCCGGGCCAGCCCTGATAAAGCTTCAATTTACTTAAAAAACCAACACAACAGTACTCACGTTAACGCAACAGTACTCGCGTTAAGACAACAGTACTCACGTTAACACAACAGTACTCACGTTAACACAACAGTACTCACGTTAACACAACAGTACTCACGTCAACACAACAGTACTCACGTCAACGCAACAGTACTCACGTCAACACAACAGTACTCACGTCAACGCAACAGTACTCACGTCAACGCAACAGTACTCACGTCAACGCAACAGTACTCACGTCAACACAACAGTACTCACGTCAACACAACAGTACTCACGTCAACACAACAGTACTCGCGTCAACACAACAGTACTCGCGTCAACACAACAGTACTCACGTCAACACAACAGTACTCACGTCAACACAACAGTACTCGCGTCAACACAACAGTACTCACGTCAACACAACAGTACTCACGTCAACACAACAGTACTCACGTCAACACAACAGTACTCACGTCAACACAACAATACTCACGTCAACACAACAGTACTCACGTCAACAAGCTCCTCCCTGACGTACCTGTAACCAAAAGAATACAATTAAAAATACAAAACATCCAAACTGTAGCTCCATAAAGCACTCTGAAATAACGGTCATGTCAATTTTTACTCTAATTACTTCTTTTAAGAGAGACAAACTACCAGTTATTGCAGCTGCAACACCATCGTTGCATCACGCATCTGTATTTTCAACCATTATGCGCCAGTTTTCTATTTTTCTATGTCATTCGTGTAACATACTTGAATGATCAAATCTAAGTAAGAGGACTATCTATAAATGCTTCTGCACACGCAGACACATACCAGGAAATACATACATGTACCATCCCCCAAGAAACTTGGAGAATATGAATGGCAGAGTATATACAGTATATGACACACATATCTACAGTATATGACACATTTGTAGATATACCAGAAGCTATGTCCACAGTGAAGGAAGTGGCCGTGAAAGCAGCCACTTCACAGGAAGCGGGAAGGTGCACTAGTCAGCTGTTGGAAAAGAGCTGTGGTCTTAGAAGACATGAAGGAACAAGAAGCCTCCAGTTATCTTGAGGTTATCTTGAGATGATTTCGGGGCTTTAGTGTCCCCGCGGCCCGGTCCTCGACCAGGCCTCCACCCCAGGAAGCAGCCCGTGACAGCTGACTAACACCCAGGTACCTATTTTACTGCTAGGTAACAGGGGCATAGGGTGAAAGAAACTCTGCCCATTGTTTCTCGCCGGCGCCTGGGATCGAACCCAGAACCACAGGATCACAAGTCCAGTGTGCTGTCCGCTCGGCCGACCGGCTCCCGGTCCAAAGTATGTTACACGAATGACATAGAAATGACATAGTTAGGTAGAGTGGAAAGCCAAGGACAGCGCTGCAGTGACAGAGATCCTGAAGGGGGTACAGATTGTGGGCGCTGAACGAATGCATAGAGAAGGTTTTCTGGCAGGGCCAGTACAACGCGGACACAGATCGACTGTTAAAGACAGTATTCACAAACGAGACCACAAAAGAGGAAATTCTAACAAAGAAGAGCAAACTGTCAAATGTAATGGTATACAAAAGTTATTCTTGCAGAGACATGATGAGGGATCTATCTTCTTAAGGTTATCTTGGGATGATTTCGGGGCTTAGTGTCCCTGCGGCCCGGTCCTCAACCAGGCCTTCTTTTGGTTACACACCCCCAGGAAATAGTCCATAGCAGCTGTCTAACTCCTACGTACCTATTTACTGCTGGGTAACAGGAGCATCAGTGTGAAGGAAACTCTGCCCATTTGTTTCCGCCTCCACCGGGGATCGAACCCGGAACCTCAAGACTACGAATCCGAAGCACATTCCACTCAGCTGTTAAGCTCCTATGAGGGTAAGAGAATCTTGGCAACAGATGCAAGGAAGAGGCACAGGTAGAGGAAAGAGGAGCAAGGAATGATAGTCCCCAATCCAGCAATCCCAGAGGGGAGTGGGGAACCCTCAACCAGCAGTTCAGCAACTTCAAAGAGAACTGCAACACTCCCACCTACCTCCCAATAGAAATGCTCCACGCCCTGAGCGTTCTCTGTCTCGTATCAAATGCCCACCTGACCCACCAGAACCCTCCCCCTCCTCTTATACCCTCCCTTTCCCATACCATCTTTCCCCCCTCATCCCCCACACCCTCTTGAAACCCTGTTATTTCACAGAACAGCAATCCCATACAACTCACCAAGCCCATGGAAAAACTTCCTACACCAGTGGAACCACCGTCAAGGGAAGAGTGAGACTGAACAGACGTTAGCTTCAAGGCAATGTCCTCAGACACGGATAGAATGACAAATAAGCAAGCGAACTTGGGGAGAAGGCACAAAATGAAAATCTAGATTTAAAGGCACTCACAGAAACAAAACTGAAAGGTGTCATATCAAATGCAGTTCTTCTACAAGACTGCTATGTAGTAAGGAAAATTGTGATGAGATGAGAAAGTACCTAATAGGAATATCATTGAAACAGAATTCAGTGAAACGTCTGCACAGGAAATGATGGATCACCCAGAAGTGCCAGGAGGCAGAAGATAAGCTTATCCTGGTCCAAAAGCAAAAAATTAAATGCAAACGCAGAATCTGTAGTTTAATCGGACATGTAAGGAATCAAGACAATTAAATACAAAGGCATGGATGAGCTACAGAAATAACAGAACATTAGAGAACAGATACCAGAGAGCCAGAAATGAGTATCTTAGTGTGAGAAGAGACGTGGCGAGAAAGTATGAAAATGACCTGAACCAAAACTACTACACAGCCACGCCAGGTGGAAGACAACAGTGAAAGAACAAGTAAAGCACTGAGAATGGGGGAGTAACAGGAACAATGGAGAATGACAAGGTGGTGTGTGAAGAACTCAATAAAGAGATTCCAGGAGGTCTTCACAATAGAAGAAGAAGAAGTCCTTGAACTAAGAGGTGACGATAATACAGGCAGCTTTGGAAGGTTTTGAAATTACCAGAGAATAGGTCTGGAGGTACCTGCTGGCCTGTAGTAATGTAAACAAAACCACGTGGCCTGTGGTAATGTAAACAAAACCACGTGGCCTGTGGTAATGTAAACAAAACCACGTGGTCTGTGATAATGTAAGCAAAACCACGTGGTCTGTGGTAATGTAAACAAAACCACGTGGTCTGTGATAATGTAAACAAAACCACGTGGTCTGTGATAATGTAAACAAAACCACGTGGTCTGTGATAATGTAAACAAAACCACGTGGTCTGTGGTAATGTAAACAAAACCACGTGGTCTGTGATAATGTAAACAAAACCACGTGGCCTGTGGTAATGTAAACAAAACCGCGTGTCTGGCGATTGCAAAAATGAATAGAAAATGACTAATGGAGGTACAGAATAATGGACAGAATAATAATAATTTGATAATGACAAATGGAGGTACAGAAGTACCTCCAGATCCTCCTGGATCTGGAGGTAAGGGAGCCGGCGGCTAAGCGGACAGAACACTGGACGCATGATCCTGTGGTCCCGGGTTCGATCCCGGGCGCCGGCGAGAAACAATGGGCAAAGTTTCTTTCACCCTGATTCCCCTGTTACCTAGCAGCAAATAGGTACCTGGGAGTTAGTCTGCTGTCACGGGCTGCTTCCTGTGGGTGGAAGCCTGGTCGAGGACCGGGCCACGGGGACACTAAGCCCCGAAATCATCTCAAGATAACCTGCTGGATCTGGACATGACACGAGGCCGTTGGACATGACAATCTCACCATGGGTACTAAAAGAGAGTGCAGAAGCACTTTGCGTGCCACTCTCTGGTGTATAATAAGCCACCGGAAACAGGAGACCTACCAGAAAGTTGGAAGACAGCTAACGTAGTCTCAATATACAAAAAGGGTGACAGGCAAAAGGTATTGAACTACACAGGTACATTATTTACCACGGACGGTACACGAACAAGGAGGCACGGGTGAAAACTGAGTACCCAAATGAGCTACAGAGACATTAGAAAGAATTTTTCAGTGTCAGAGAAGTTAACAAATGGACTGCATTAGGCAGTGATGCGGTGGAGACAGACTCCATACACAGTTTCAAATATAGATATCATAGAGCCCAACTGGATTAGGAACGAAACCTGTACGGGTTGACTGTTGAGAGGCGGGACCAATGAGCCAGAGCTCAACCCCCACAAGTATAAAGAGATGAGTACACACACACACTCATCTAATTAGCCCCAGACACCTCATATCTTGGATCTTCCTTCAACTCAACCAAGCAACCGCTCCAAGCAACAGCCTGTTGGACCAAGTTATGACAAGTCGAGCCTGACGTCAGGCCGGGGTGAAGAAGAACTCTCGAAACCCTCTCCAGGTATGATCTAGGCAACCAAGTTGCCAACTGATGCCACTCACACTGACCCAACCAATCAATAAACCAAAAGAAGCAGATTACCCAGTCATATTAGCGGGATAACCAACTCTCCTGTCTAAGCATTCACAAGAAAAATAAAGATCCTGGAATGAAGAGTTCCAGCAAATTCCAGAGTTCGTTAATATCTTTATGTTCCTGGAAACTCTCTTAGGTAACACTTCAGAAGCTCAGAGTGTCTCACTCCAGCCACTAGTTATCTAACAGGACTATCTCAAGTTCTTAAACTCCATGTTTCAGATATTCCAGTTCCACTGGAATGGTGATCCAGTTCTTGGAGGTCCTGCAGCAGGCGCCGATATAGTCCCCTGCTACATACCTTGAGGTTACCTTGAGGTGCTTCCGGGGCTTAGTGTCCCCGCGGCCCGGTCGTCGACCAGGCCTCCTGGTTGCTGGACTGGTCAACCAGGCTGTTAGACGCGGCTGCTCGCAGCCTGACGTATGAGTCACAGCCTGGTTGATCAGGTATCCTTTGGAGGTGCTTATCCAGTTCTCTCTTGAACACTGTGAGGGGTCGGCCGGTCGGACACTGTTATATAATCTAGGCTTCGACAAACCTTAACTCCTAACTTGGCATCAATCCTCAACATTTTCAACATGTCTCAGTAATGGCTAAATATCTATAATCTTTAAAGTAACACTAGGCGTTTCCAGCTCCATACTATATTACAAGTTCTATGTCAACTGGACTATACCCGAAATGAACAATTTGTTCGGTTACGTGTAAACTACTCGACCAGTTTACCCGGAACAGCTCACAGAAATACTCTACCTGGAAACATCTGCCTATAACTGTATACATGGATCAAAAAGCTTAAAAACAATCTATACCTGGTTGATGGGGTTCTGGGAGTTCTACTCCCCAAGCCCGGCCCGAGGCCAGGCTTGACTTGTGAGAGTTTGGTCCACCAGGCTGTTGCTTGGAGCGGCCCGCAGGCCCACATACCCACCACAGCCCGGTTGGACCGGCACTCCTTTGAGAAAATTATGGACAAAACCACCTGAAACCAACCTGCTTGAAACAGTCAACATAAATAGCCTATTCACTGGAACCATCTCAACCAGAAGGGTTAGGATAGAACTTGGAACAATTTATACTTACAAGTATAAAATGGAATACATGGAATATCTGAAAAAAAAACCCAGTAGGCTCTAAAGCTGCTATCTGCACCTCCAATACGTTTCCCCCATCACAGTCAGAGGAGACTTTAGGAGTTGCTGTGGCCCGGGCGGTGAGGATTCTAGCTGTCTTGCGGCCGCTTCCAGAGAGGCTGTCTGGTCATTGTGTAAGGTTTAGAGTGTCTGGAAGTCCAATCTCCTGTATTATAGCTTTCTGGAAACTCTGCTTTGTGTTTAGGGTGGTCGTTAGCCTGTCCCAGGAGATTGTTGTAACGTGTGTGTGTGTGTGAGAGAGAGACAGAGAGAATTGGACTAAAACTAAACAATTGTTCTAACTACACCCATGTTTAGAAGGTACCCAACAGCTCTCTTACCACTAGAACCACCACCAACCAACAGGCAACCAACCACCATACACTACCACCATCACGACCAAAACTGCCACCATCACAGCCACAGAGGAGGGAAGAGGACAGCAGGCAAGCAGGCAGGCAAGCAGGCAGGCAGGCAGGCCGCCGCTAAAGCCACACAGCTCAATACAGGAACCCCCGCGCCCGCCCGCCCGCCCGCAGCCACTACTAAAAAGGCGGTAACACGTCCGCCAGCCTTCGCGCGCTCTGATACAAGTCTCGCCGCCCTAGCTTTTGTAGGACGCAAGGGTCCGGCACGCTTTGCCTCTCTATCTTCCCCAGGGACCTCCCGGTACACCGATACTGCCCCAGCCATGTCCCAGGGTCCTCCCGGTACACCGGTGCTGCCCCAGCCATGCCACAGGGACCTCCCAGTACACCGGTATTGCCCCAGCCATGCCACAGGGACCTCCCAGTACACCGGTATTGCCCCAGCCATGCCACAGGGTCCTCCCGGTACACAGGTACTGTCCCAGGGACCTCCCGGTACACCGGTACTGTCCCAGCCATGTCCCAGGGACCTCCCGGTACACCGGTACTGCCTCAGCCATGCCCCAGGGACCTCCCGGTACACCGGAACTGCCCCAGCCATGCCCCAGGGACCTCCCAGTACACCGGTGCTGTCCCAGCCATGCCCCAGGGACCTCCCGGTACACCGGTGCTGTCCCAGCCATGCCCCAGGGACCTCCCGGTACACAGGTACTGTCCCAGGGACCTCCCGGTACACCGGTACTGTCCCAGCCATGTCCCAGGGACCTCCCGGTACACCGGTACTGTCCCAGCCATGTCCCAGGGACCTCCCGGTACACCGATACTGCCCCAGCCATGCCCCAGGGACCTCCCAGTACACCGGTACTGTCCCAGCCATGTCCCAGGGTTCTCCCGGTACACCGGTACTGTCCCAGCCATGTCCCAGGGACCTCCCGTTACACCGGTACTGTCCCAGCCATGCCCCAGGGACCTCCCGGTACACCGGTACTGTCCCAGCCATGTCCCAGGGACCTCCCGGTAAACCGGTACTGTCCCAGCCATGTCCCAGGGACCTCCCGGTACACCGGTACTGTCCCAGCCATGTCCCAGGGACCTCCCGGTACACCGGTACTGCCCCAGCCATGTCCCAGGGACCTCCCGGTACACCGGTACTGTCCCAGCCATGTCCCAGGGACCTCCCGGTACACCGGTACTGTCCCAGGGACCTCCCGGTACACCGGTACTGTCCCAGCCATGTCCCAGGGACCTCCCGGTACACCGGTACTGTCCCAGCCATGTCCCAGGGACCTCCCGGTACACCGGTACTGTCCCAGCCATGCCCCAGGGTTCTCCCGGTAAACCGGTACTGTCCCAGCCATGCCCCAGGGTTCTCCCGGTACACCGGTACTGTCCCAGCCATGTCCCAGGGACCTCCCGGTACACCGGTACTGTCCCAGCCATGTCCCAGGGACCTCCCGGTACACCGGTACTGTCCCAGCCATGCCCCAGGGACCTCCCGGTACACCGGTACTGTCCCAGCCATGTCCCAGGGACCTCCCGGTACACCGGTACTGTCCCAGCCATGCCCCAGGGTTCTCCCGGTAAACCGGTACTGTCCCAGCCATGTCCCAGGGTTCTCCCGGTACCCATTTTTATATTTTCAGTATTTCCGTACCCCAAGAACTGGAACTTATCTTCGTTAAACACCATATTTTTTTTGTAACCCATTAAAGACCTGATTTACATCCGATTGGATTTTTCATTCTTGCCGCCGGAGGCAGCTAGTTTATTGTGCACCCCATACTCATCCTGTGAGCGGTAGCGCAAAAAGCATTACAGAGGGCACAAAAGGTCTTTATCAGACCTCATCTTAGATTATTACATAAACAACTTAATCTATCCTTCACACTTTATAGTTACAATGTCAGCTAGTTACAGAGAAAGTGCTATTTCAAGAGCTATATATTTACAGTAAGTTACGGGCTCACCATAGCCCGTGCTACTTGGAACTTCTTGTTCCAGGTAGCGAATCTTTAACAACAACAATTACAGTAAGTCATTATATATTAACGGTAAATCTTATCGCTAATGCCGTGTCCTCTATGTTGTCTACTCTCATAAAAATCTTAGTGTCATCTGCAATGGATGATACGGTACTAGGGATTGTGTCCTTGTGAAGGTAACAGGGGCATTCAGGGTGAAAGAAACTTTGCCCGTTTGTTTCTGCCTGGTGCGGGAATCGAACCCGCGCCACAGAATTTCGAGTCCTGCGCGTCCGATATGAGGAAGAGAAAAAGTACTGGAGCAAGCACAGTACCCTGGGGGACTGAGCTCTTCACGGTTGATGGACCGGTTTTTTTTATTTTTTTGTCTATTACACATTGGGTTCTGTTAATCAGGAAATTGTAGATCCATCTGCCTATTTTTCTGGTAATTCCCTTTGAACGCATTTTATGTGCAATAACACCATACCTTGAGAGGTTACCTTGAAATGATTTCTAGGCTTAGCGTCCCCGCGGCCCGGTCCTCGACCCGACCTCCTAACCTGTGAACCATGGTCACATTTGTCGAAGGCTTTTGCGAAATCTGTGAAAATTACATCAGCGCTTTGCTTGTCTTCCATAGCATCTAATGCCATGTCATAGTGGTCCAGCAACTGTGACAGGCAAGAGCGCCCTGTTCTGAAACCATGTTGTCGGGGGTTATGGAGATGCTGTGATTCCATGTATTTTGTGATCTTATCATAAAAATCTTTGAGTGCGCTATGTGATGTTAGTGCTATCGGTCTGTAATTTTTTTTAATCTGCGTAATGTAGAGTTCCAAGAATCAGGGCCTGGTGCAGAGTGCATAGGCATACTGTCTATGGTTTGGCGCTTTCCCCTGATACTTACCCTCCTTCAAAATCCAGTGGGGGATAGAGTGATATCTGATATATGATTTTTGATGTTGGTATCACATTCGTGAAAAATTAATTTGGATTGTGAATATTCCGTGTGTTTAGTGACTCGCTGAAGACGTATTGATTCCTCAGTAACTCGCTCATTTCTTTGTTGTCATCGGTGAAAGTTCCATCTCCCTTTCGCAGGGGCCCGATACTAGATGTGGTTTTTGATCTTGATTTTGCATAAGAGAGAATGTATTTCGGATTTATCTCTGTTTCACTGATGGCCTTTTGCTCTCTTTGTCTCTCCTGGACTTTGTATAATTCTTGAAGCTTATGGAAAATTTATGAAGATTTTGTAGCTTATTGTTCAATCGTTTATTTCTCTACCTACTTTCAAGGAAAGTTCACTCTCACATTTCCTTCATCACCTTTCTAATACCCTCTTCTGTCACAGCCTGCAAGTTCAACCGCAGCTCTTGGGTCCTGCCTCTCTGGTATTCAGGTTCCCTGTTTGTGTCTCTGTCTGTCTGTCCGTGTCTATGTCTCCGCCTGTCTGTCTGTCTCTTCCTGGAGATCTCGGCGCCTAAGAGGACGGATGCCCTCACACACGCCACTAGGCTTGGCGGAGTCCTAGTGCTGCTGCTGCTGCTGCTGCTGTTGTCTGCTCAATAGGTTCCGTGTAGGAATGTCGCTCTACACAACCACCTCCCACCCCCCTCCCCCTCTCTCAATCTCTTGCCAGCCACGGTGCTGGCAGGCTTCTAGAACACCTTTCCACTGCCCCTATGTTACGTGTGCGTGTGCGTGTGCGTGTGCGTGTGCGTGTGCGTGTGTGTGTGTGTGTGTGTGTGTGTGTGTGGTGTGTGTGTCTGCAGTTCAACGTGGCTATTACTGCTCGCAATTTCTCTCTCTCTCCCCTCACTGAAGGTATCACGAACTGGGGTGAAATTATCGCGCACCCAGTGTTGCCGTATTCGTAAGATAATGAATATCGTTGCATATGGGAAGGTGTAGACACTGTACTAATCAATTTATTGTAAATATCAATTGAATTACAATTGAATTATCCATATAATACGTCTTGGTATCTTGGGTTCGTTGCGCTACTGTCAACGGCGATAATAGGGAGCTTGAGCCAGACAGGATCGTCGTTATACCAGGTGACGGTAACTAACGTACCTGCTGCTTCTATTATTTCTAGGAGCCGTTACCACTACGGGCTCACCATAGGCCGTGCTGCTTGGAATTTCTTGTTCCAGGTAGCGAATCTTTAACAACAACAACAACAGCGGGTGGGTGGGGTTGTCAGCTGCTGGAGACCCCGGCCATGGCGGCTTCTCTCTCCTGGGGCGTCTGTCAGGCGTGGGGCGTCTGTCAGGCGTGGGGCGTCTGTCAGGCGTGGGGCGTCTGTCAGGCGTGGGGCGTCTGTCAGGCGTGGGGCGTCTGTCAGGCGTGGGGCGTCTGTCAGCCGTGGGGCGTCTGTCAGGCGTGGGGCGTCTGTCAGGCGTGGGGCGTCTGTCAGGCGTGGGGCGTCTGTCAGGCGTGGGGCGTCTGTCAGGCGTGGGGCGTCTGTCAGGCGTGGGGCGTCTGTCAGGCGTGGGGCGTCTGTCAGGCGTGGGGCGTCTGTCAGGCGTGGGGCGGTGCCGTACACATGGGTACTGGGTCAGTAGAGAACCTGGTGAGTACTGGGTCAGAAGACATTGGTTATATTGAGATGATTTCGGGGCTTAGTGTCCCAGCGGCCCGGTCCTCGACCAGGCACCACCCCCTGCAAGCAGCCGTGACAGCTGACTAACTCCCAAGTACCTATTTACTGCTAGGTAACAGGGGCA
>WNGS01000690.1:12027479-12048667 GCA_020271785.1 Procambarus virginalis | reverse complement strand
TAAAAGCTAAGCCTCGTCACCAAATTTGTTTTATCCTCAATTTTGTTTTAATAATCCTATCAGAGCGGCGTCCCAAACGCTGATTACATTCAATGGATTTCCCAAAACCAAGTTTTTTTTAATTCCAGGTTGGTGTCCGGCTCTCCAGTTTAAAACGACATTCACGTCATTTGTAAGGCCTGAACCTGGGAGATGAGGAGATGGTCAGCTTAACTATCCGCACGGAGTAGTTAATGTACCATAGTTAACTACCCACACGGAGTAGTTAATGTACACACTAGTTAACTACCCACACGGAGTAGTTAATGTACACACTAGTTAACTACCCACACGGAGTAGTTAATGTCACACTAGTTAACTACCCACACGGAGTAGTTAATGTACACACTAGTTAACTACCCACACGGAGTAGTTAATGTACACTAGTTAACTACCACACGGAGTAGTTAATGTACACACTAGTTAACTACCCCACAGGAGTAGTTAATGTACACACTAGTTACTACCCACACGGAGTAGTTAATGTACACACTAGTTAACTACCCACACGGAGTAGTTAATGTACACACTAGTTAACTACCCACACGGAGTAGTTAATGTACACTCTCACTAGTTAACTACCCACACGGAGTAGTTAATGTACACACTAGTTAACTACCCACACGGAGTAGTTAATGTACACACTAGTTAACTACCCACACGGAGTAGTTAATGTACACACTAGTTAACTACCCACACGGAGTAGTTAATGTACACTCTCACTAGTTAACTACCCACACGGAGTAGTTAATGTACACACTAGTAACTACCCACACGGAGTAGTTAATGTACACACTAGTTAACTACCCACACGGAGTAGTTAATGTACACATCTCACTAGTTAACTACCCACACGGAGTAGTTAAGGCCCACTCACTAGTTAACTACCCCACTCCCACAACACCAGTAACTGTAGTATAACTACAGTACCTGGATTATACCTGGACCGGGTTCTAGGGGTGGGCGGAGATAAGGTCTTCCACTACCCCATAGCAGGCCTGAAGCCAGGCTCAAGGCGCCAATAACGTGGTCCATCAGGCTGTTGCTTGCAGCTACCGCACGCCCACACCTCTACTAATGCCCGATTGCCACGTCACTTCTGCGGACGGTACAGCGACGGTGTCGCTTCATGCAGGTCGGCGTTCAATCCCCGACCGTCCAAGTGGTTGGCCACCATTCCTCCCCCACCGTCCCATCCCAAATCCTTATCCTGACCCCCTATCCCAGTGCCATATAGTCGTAATAGCTTGGCGCTTTCCCCTGATAGCTCCCTCCCTTGCATTTTCATCCTGGCAATAATTTTTTTTATATTTGCTGGGATATTAGTACAGTATATTACAGTCAAGAGAGCCGTTTCAGGGAAACCAGGAACCAGGGGAACCAGGTTCAGCGGGGACAAGGGGGGACCAGGTGAACTAGGGACTAGGGGGGGGGGAAAGGGGAACCAGGTGAACTAGGGACTAGGGGGGGGGACAAGGGGAACCAGGTGAACTAGGGACTAGGGGGGGGGACAAGGGGAACCAGGTGAACTAGGGACTAGGGGAGGGGACAAGGGGAACCAGGTGAACTAGGGACTAGGGGGGGAGACAAGGGGAACCAGGTGAACTAGGGACTAGGGGAGGGGGGGACAAGGGGAACCAGGTGAACTAGGGACTAGGGGAGGGGGGACAAGGGGAACCAGGTGAACTAGGGACTAGGGGGGGGGGACAAAGGTCAGAACAATATCCAGTACAACTTGTGCCGCCGAGAAAGCGTGCCAGAAAATCAATAAAGGTCTTCCAGGGCAGCTGTAAGAGTCCCCCCTCCCCGCCCCCCCCCCCCGCCCCCGCACCTCAAAGAAAACGAACACAAACTTAACCGCAGTGGCTGAAAGTGTCAGGGGGGGGGGGGAGGTTAGGGAGAGAGGAGGAGGAAGAGGGAGAAGAAGGAAGGGAGAGGCGAAAGGAAGTAGAGGAGAAGGAAGGTGATGGAGGAGAGGAGGAAAGTCAAGAGGGGAAGCGACAACATGGCAAACACATGGACACGTAAAACAAAAGAGAGGGCAAGGAGCAGAATAAACCATATTACAACTATAACCTACTCATTAAAGCACACACACACTTAACTATAGACCTGTATCACTGACAAGCATCCCCTGTAAAATACTGGAAAGAATAATTAGGCTACGACTGGTTGCACACCTGGAGAACATTAGGTTTGTGAACAAGCATCAACATGGGTTCTGGACAGGGAAATCGTGCCTAACAAACCTTCTGGAATTCTATGATAAAATAACGAGGATAAGACAGGACAGAGATGGTTGGGCAGATTGCATATTTCTGGACTGCCAAAAAGCCTTTGATACAGTACCGCACATGAGACTGCTGTTCAAACTCGAGAGGCAGGCGGGGGTAGGGGGAAAGGTCCTAGCATGGATAAGGAACTACCTAACAGGAAGGAGCCAAAGAGTTACGGTAAGGGGCGAGAAGTCGGACTGGCGAACAGTAACAAGTGGAGTACCACAAGGATCGGTACTGGGACCAATTCTATTTCTTGTATATGTTAACGACATGTTTACGGGTGTAGAGTCCTACATGTCGATGTTTGCGGATGACGCAAAGTTGATGAGAAGAGTTGTGACAGATGAGGATTGCAGGATCCTCCAAGAGGACCTGAACAGGTTGCAGAGATGGTCAGAGAAATGGCTACTGGAATTCAACACGAGCAAATGTAAAGTTATGGAAATGGGACTAGGAGATAGGAGACCAAAGGGTCAGTACACAATGAAGGGGAACAGCCTACCTGTGACGACGCGCGAAAGAGACCTGGGTGTGGACGTAACACCTAATCTATCTCCTGAGGCACATATAAATAGGATAACGACAGCAGCGTACTCTACACTGGCAAAAGTTAGAACATCATTCAGAAACCTAAGTAAGGAGGCATTTAGGGCGCTTTACACTGCCTACGTGAGGCCAGTCTTAGAGTATGCCGCCTCATCATGGAGTCCCCATCTGAAGAAGCATATAATGAAACTGGAAAAGGTTCAGAGGTTTGCAACGAGACTCGTCCCAGAGCTACGAGGGATGGGGTATGAGGAGCGCCTGAGGGAACTGTGCCTTACGACACTAGAAAGAAGAAGGGAGAGAGGGGACATGATAGGAACGTATAAAATACTCAGAGGGATTGACAGAGTGGACATAGACGAAATGTTCACACGGAATAGTAACAGAACGAGGGGACATGGATGGAAGTTGGAAACTCAGATGAGTCACAGAGATGTTAGGAAGTTTTCTTTTAGCGTGAGAGTAGTGGGAAAATGGAATGCACTTAAGGAACAGGTTGTGGAAGCAAATACTATTCATAATTTTAAAACCAGGTATGATAGGGAAATGGGACAGGAGTCATTGCTGTAAACAACTGATGCTCGAAAGGCGGGATCCAAGAGTCAATGCTCGATCCTGCAGACACATATAGGTGAGTACATATAGGTGAGTACACACACACACACACACACACACACACACACACACACACACACACACACTACTCAACACCTCCCCCCCCTGGCACTCAGGCGAGACACAGACACCAAACCTCTCCACAATACAAGGACAAGACGTCCGCCGTATTGGGGCGCTGGTGTTTCTTATTATTATTATTAACATCTTTATTGACAAAATTAATTACAATTTTGCCTAATCTGAGGATTTTGATAGTCTGATTAAAGTGAGGATAATGCTAGTAGTCACTGTCACGCAGGACAGAGGGTCATACATAAGACAATAGGTCTAAACTGTAGGCTGAAGCACATATATATCATGGTTACAATCAATGTTTTAATATATGGATATGTGAAAACAAGTTTCTACTGTGCACTGCCACACAAGGGCAGGGATGGGTTCATAGGTGATGCAGCTTAGAAGTAATATACATAAAAATTGTTCTTCATTCTTTAAAATGGACAAGCAAATTTTGGGTAAATTGTTAGGACGTCGTCCAGAACACCTGAGTCAATAAAATAGTTACACAGTTGGTGGTACAAGAGGCCAGGAGGTCTAAAGTCCTTTACGGTTTCACATTCATCAATGTAGTGTTCTAGTGAGTGCATTAAAGGTTTATCACAGAGTTTACAATCTGAGTATTCTGGTAGTGGCTCAGCCTCACTAACCTGCCAGATGTGTCTATAGCCAAGGCGAATTCGCGCAATGACTACATCACATTGCCTGGTTCGGCTACTATGCCGACCATACAAATACCTATTATTACAAAACTTGTCATAACTTTAATACTGCAGCTTTCAGGTCTCTGGGCATTTCTTAGTTCTTCTAAATCTGAATTAATTTCTTTAATTTGTATGTTTCTAATAACTGCATTAGATAGTCCAAAGTCATAATCAATGTTTTCTTTCCTGCAAGCCTCATTGGCCAATCGATCTACGAAGTCATGTTTTCCAACTCCAACATGGGATGGGATCCACACAAATTTTATACAAGAGTTATTATCATTGGCAAAGATTACATTCCATTTAATATTACAAGCTACGTCCGATATACATTGCGATGGGTTATTTAAGGACTGCAGAGCACTTTTAGAGTCACAGAAAATAACTCCACCACCATTGAGCTTAAGGTATTCAGTGGCTAGATAAATGCCCACTAGCTCGGTCTGCGTCGTGCTAGCCCAGTTGTTCAGTCTCTGTGTAGTAGACATGATCATTTCATTCCCTTTATACACTGCACATGCACAACCTGTGTTTCTTAGTGTATGTCCGCCACCTTCTCACCTCTCTCGGGCATGTTCCCTGCCCAGGGTACCGGGTACCCACTGCCCAGGGTACCGGGTACCCACTGCCCAGGGTACCGGGTACCCACTGCCCAGGGTACCGGGTACCCACTGCCCAGGGTACCGGCGGGCAACCCCGCAGTGGGCACCCGGCCCCCATGGTGGACTGGGATGCCAGGCACCTTCCTTTATACGCGTATATCAACATATACGCGTAGGTGAAAGTTACCTCTCCTATACGCGTTTCATTCTGCAACAAAACTTTGCAACCAGAACAGGCAAACTAGAGAAATGGTCTTACAAGTGGCTGCTAGAATTCAACCGCCAGTAAGTTCAATACCACGACGATGCGTGCAGGAGGCCAGAACCCAAACACCAAGAGCTGAACAACACACTGAACTAAACTCAGGACGCTCATACAAATTGGTGATTATCAGAGCAATTTTCAAGACGAACAAACGCAAGAACTGCCTTCAGGAACCTTCAAAAGAATTAACGCAAAAAAATGCAAATTTCCCTCGTCAAAGACCTTAAGTAGTCTGCACCAGACACGTCCAACATTATAGATTTAAGGAGCTGAACCTCATGCCAGTGTTCACCAGGAAAATCATGAGGGACATGATCACTATGTATGAAATATCCAGGGACAATGGAAATGCTTATAGGGACAGTTTCTTGGCTGGTAGTGGCAAATAAACCACATACGTAAGACCAATTACCGGGTGCGCAGCGCCACCGTGGATCCCTCAGCTTATCAAGTAACACCCCCCCCCCCCCGCAACAGCTTATCTCGGAGGAAATGCCAGCTTGTCAAGCACAGAAAGAAGCTCAAGAAAGTTCAGAAGTTTGCCATCCTCAAAAACCTAGCAGGTGCACCCGACACATTGACAAGGTTGACACAGGGAGGGATGAGGATACACGAGTACAAATGGAAACTAAATCTATTAGAGATGTGCTCAGAACTCAAGGTTGTAGTGTGCAAGTATACCAAAATAGCAAAGGTTAAGAAGCCCGTCCCAAGAGCTGAAACCCACGACATACCAGCGCGCGAATATTACACACATCTGGAATGGAACAAATGGAATGCATTAAGCAGTGATGTGGTGGAGGCTGACTCCATACACAGTTTCAAATGTAGATATGATAGAGCCCAGTAGGCTCAGGAATCTGTACACCAGTTGAGAGGCGGGACCAAAGAGCCAGAGCTCAACCCCCCGCAAGCACAACTAGGCGAGTACATCTCCCACACCCAGCATCATGAAACCATTCGCTCAACATACAAATTTCAAGCGGAATAATGTATTTATAAGTAACGTATTACTTGAGGTTAAGCAGGAGTGAGGCCGACATGCCCGACCCCCTCCTTAAACCCCATACTATATTAGCGAACACCAACCACAAGTTACCCGGCACGGCTCCTGTGCCAGGTAAGTCCACTACGGGCTCACCATAGCCCGTGCTACTTGCCCCGCTCCTGTGCCAGGTAAGTCCACTACGGGCTCACCATAGCCCGTGCTACTTGCCCCGCTCCTGTGCCAGGTAAGTCCACTACGGGCTCACCATAGCCCGTGCTACTTGCCCCGCTCCTGTGCCAGGTAAGTCCACTACGGGCTCACCATAGCCCGTGCTACTTGCCCCGCTCCTGTGCCAGGTAAGTCCACTACGGGCTCACCATAGCTCGTGCTACTTGCCCCGCTCCTGTGCCAGGTAAGTTACGGGCTCACCATAGCCCGTGCTACTTGCCCCGCTCCTGTGCCAGGTAAGTCCACTACGGGCTCACCATAGCCCGTGCTACTTGCCCCGCTCCTGTGCCAGGTAAGTTACGGGCTCACCATAGCCCGTGCTACTTGCCCCGCTCCTGTGCCAGGTAAGTCCACTACGGGCTCACCATAGCCCGTGCTACTTGCCCCGCTCCTGTGCCAGGTAAGTCCACTACGGGCTCACCATAGCCCGTGCTACTTGCCCCGCTCCTGTGCCAGGTAAGTCCACTACGGGCTCACCATAGCCCGTGCTACTTGCCCCGCTCCTGTGCCAGGTAAGTCCACTACGGGCTCACCATAGCCCGTGCTACTTGGAACTTGTTCCGAGTAGCTGAATCTATAACAACAACAACCTCAAATTACCCCTCTTGATTCCGTTTTCTTGAGAAAAGAAAATAAACAAAGAATTCCTATTTTCCTATTTTCTATCGTTTTGTACGTGAAGTTTTGAGAATTCTTTCGCTAACGAGGTAATAATTATTTCTTTACTGAAGTTTCAACGGTTTAGAGCAAGATTTTCTTTGTAAATTTGAGTAATTTTGTGCGTATAGATGTATGCATGTATTTAGTTTACAGTGTATGGCTGAAAATATTATGTATACATGTGGAAAGATAGAGACTGAAAATGTCAACAATTATTTAATCACACCTACTCGCTTCAACACCTACTTTCACACCTACTTCCTACACCTATTCACGAGGGAACACCCTCCCCCTCTCCCCCCAACCCATAGATTCCACTTCCGAGGCAAAACCCACTCTCACTCTCTCACTCCTCTTGGTCGCTGACGGAGGAGAAATACTCCAAACTTTTTTAAGAAACATTTTTCTATCGTAAATGGTCTTCCTCCACCACAGTGCCCCTCCTCCCTCACTTCCTCCAACATGTACGGTACAAATGAGAACCTGAAACATAATACAGGGTACAGAACACAGTCAAGTCTACCCATAGCAGGAAAGCAGCTGGATACGGGAATAATGATGTCTGACGACCTAACGTTTTGGGAACAACCCAGCAAATATTGCGCTAGCCAGAACAATGATAGGATGGATTACGGGAACACGCCAGAGAGTGTACACACCAGGAGCCAGAGTGTGTACACACTACACTAGGAGCCAGTGTACACACTACACCAGGAGCCAGAGAGTGTACACACTACACCAGGAGCCAGAGAGTGTACACACTACACCAGCAGCCAGAGTGTGTACACACTACACCAGGAGCCAGAGTGTACACACTACACCAGGAGCCAGAGTGTGTACACACTACACCAGGAGCCAGAGAGTGTACACACTACACCAGGAGCCAGAGTGTGTACACACTACACCAGGAGCCAGAGTGTACACACTACACCAGGAGCCAGAGTGTGTACACACTACACCAGGAGCCAGAGAGTGTACACACTACACCAGGAGCCAGAGACTGTACACACTACACCAGGAGCCAGAGACTGTACACACTACACCAGGAGCCAGAGACTGTACACACTACACCAGGAGCCAGAGACTGTACACACTACACCAGGAGCCAGAGACTGTACACACTACACCAGGAGCCAGAGAGTGTACACACTACACCAGGAGCCAGAGAGTGTACACACTACACCAGGAGCCAGAGACTGTACACACTACACCAGGAGCCAGAGTGTGTACACACTACACCAGGAGCCAGAGACTGTACACACTACACCAGGAGCCAGAGAGTGTACACACTACACCAGGAGCCAGAGACTGTACACACTACACCAGGAGCCAGAGAGTGTACACACTACACCAGGAGCCAGAGAGTGTACACACTACACCAGGAGCCAGAGAGTGTACACACTACACCAGGAGCCAGAGTGTGTACACACTACACCAGGAGCCAGAGACTGTACACACTACACCAGGAGCCAGAGACTGTACACACTACACCAGGAGCCAGAGACTGTACACACTACACCAGGAGCCAGAGACTGTACACACTACACCAGGAGCCAGAGACTGTACACACTACACCAGGAGCCAGAGACTGTACACACTACACCAGGAGCCAGAGAGTGTACACACTACACCAGGAGCCAGAGAGTGTACACACTACACCAGGAGCCAGAGTGTGTACACACTACACCAGGAGCCAGAGACTGTACACACTACACCAGGAGCCAGAGTGTGTACACACTACACCAGGAGCCAGAGACTGTACACACTACACCAGGAGCCAGAGAGTGTACACACTACACCAGGAGCCAGAGACTGTACACACTACACCAGGAGCCAGAGTGTACACACTACACCAGGAGCCAGAGAGTGTACACACTACACCAGGAGCCAGAGACTGTACACACTACACCAGGAGCCAGAGTGTGTACACACTACACCAGGAGCCAGAGACTGTATACACTACACCAGGAGCCAGAGACTGTACACACTACACCAGGAGCCAGAGAGTGTACACACTACACCAGGAGCCAGAGAGTGTACACACTACACCAGGAGCCAGAGACTGTACACACTACACCAGGAGCCAGAGAGTGTACACACTACACCAGGAGCCAGAGAGTGTACACACTACACCAGGAGCCAGAGAGTGTACACACTACACCAGGAGCCAGAGACTGTACACACTACAGAGTACGTGTGCTGGGCAGAACTAAGAGTTACCAGGTATCGCAGGAGAAGGGGACACACAATCCTAGCGTAGATTTACGATGTCTTAACTCTGTAGTGGAGCGGGACACCCGTCCAGGATGCCTGTATGTATATGTGTGGCTGGTGGCCATGTTGCTCAGTCACATATTATCTCCGTCTCTCCATGTATGTTCCTTACTTCTTTTTCTAAAATTTCATATTCTCCTCTTCCACGACCCCCCCCCCCACCTCTCACCAAGGAAGGGGGGGGGGAGGGAGGGAGGTCGTGAATCAATAAGGAAGCGAGAAGGAGGAGGGGGGGGGGGGGGGGGGGGGGGGGGGAAGGGGGGAGAGTCGCCTCTAAGGACTAGCAACGTTTTCTCTCAAGACTGAGGGAGATACAGGGAGCCACGCCCCCCCCCCTCCCTTCTGCCCCCCAGCCCCCCCCTCTCTTAAGGTTATAGTTGTTACACCTGGTGGTTGTGGTTCCGAGGATCAACGCTCCTTGCGGCCCGGTCCCCTGACCAGGCCAATTGGCTGGTGGTTTGATTAACCAGGCTGTTTAGACCCCCCATCTCCTCATCCCCGTCGAGTCTGATGTGTAAACCCCCCCCCCCGCACCCTGGCCGGGTCACCAGTGTTTTGTTGTTGTTTAAGATTCAGCTACCGGGAATTAAAAGTTCCAAGTAGCACGGGCTATGGCGAGCCCGCCATACCACCTTGAGAACACCGCTTCTCGTCCGGTCACCAGTGGTTCTTCGTAGGTAATTATCAAGTTTTCTTTTGAATATAGTGAGAGGTCTGGACCAGGTCCGCACCGGTTTGGTAGCCTTGCCAAATTTCAGGAATATGCAAACGGAAAATAGAGGCAAAAGTACGGGCTTGTGGAGACAGAGATGGACCACAAAACCTAAACACAGCGTTAGAGGGTACAAGGGAACTTGTTCAGGAACAATACAATAGAATAGCTCAGGAATCTGTACACCAGTTGATTGACAGTTGAGAGGCGGGACCAAAGAGCCAAAGCTCAAGCCCCGCAAGCACAATTAGGAGAGTATATGTCGTTCTGATAATTGGAAATATTCAAATCGAATCTGTAAAAGTGCACTAAATTAGAAGGAATGTTTTATCAGGGACTGTCCAGCCATTCATATCAAAAGAACTTAAGTATCTTGAGGGCATATCTTGAGATGATTTCGGGGCTTTTTAGTGTCCCCGCGGCCCGGTCCTCGACCAGCCCTCCACCCCCAGGAAGCAGCCCGTGACAGCTGACTAACACCCAGGTACCTATTTTACTGCTAGGTAACAGGGGCATAGGGTGAAAGGAACTCTGCCCATTGTTTCTCGCCGGCGCCTGGGATCGAACCCAGGACCACAGGATCACAAATCCAGCGTGCTGTCCGCTCGGCCGACCGGCTCCCAAGTGAATACAATAAAAACGCCATTTTGAATACCGCAACACCCGTAACTTTCAAGTGAGATTATTTTTATTGATAGAAAAAAATGGCAAGAAATTTCAAACACAAAAATAAATATATATTTCATATTTGAAAAATAAATGAACATTGCATATCAGACGTTCCCAAGAACGCTTGAACACCGTCGATGGCCTCCAGTGATAACTAGAGAACCACGGCGTCTAACAATACGTTGTAGTACTCCCTACGGCTCGGTACGTTTTCTACATAATAATCTTTAATTATTTATAATATTCTATGAACAAAAATTGCCCCAAATGCGGATTTTGTATACAGTGAAACCATCCAGGTTTGTAGTTCATTCTGTTGTGTGGGTTTCTCTCTTCAGTAGTCGCCTCTAATACAGGCGAGGAGTCACAATAACGTGGCTAAAGTATGTTCACCAGACCACACACTAGAAGGTGAAGGGACGACGACGTTTCGGTCCGTCCTGGACCATTGTCAATCAACTTGAGAATGGTCCAGGACGGACCGAAACGTCGTCGTCCCTTCACCTTCTAGTGTGTGGTCTGGTCAACTTGCCTCTAATGTATAGGGTCAGACCACACTTACCACGCCTGCTCGATACCTGGTTGATGGGGTTCTGGGAGTTCTTCTACTCCCCAAGCCCGGCCCGAGGCCAGGCTTGACTAGTGAGAGTTTGGTCCACCAGGCTGTTGCTAGGAGCGGCCCGCAGGCCCACATACCCACCACAAAGGAGAGAAAATGATCTAGTTTTCTCTTGAAGATGTCCACGGTTGTTCCGGCAATATTTCTTATGCTCGCTGGGAGGACGTTGAACAACCGCGGACCTCTGATGTTTATACAGTGTTCTCTGATTGTGCCTATGGCACCTCTGCTCTTCACTGGTTCTATTCTGCATTTTCCCCCCTTAAGCTTTATAGAAAACGGCTTAGAAACCGCATTCTATGTACGAGAAACTACGGGTTAATGCGTGCGACAAGGGGTCACCCTTGGACGGGCGTTCGATCCCACTACCCGGCTCCAAAGACCTTTGACACACATCCAACACCTTATGTTGAGGAGATGTAACTGAAGCTATCTTTATTTGTTATCTATCTCGATCCAATATTGGAAAAGTTGGATATGAGGACATAGCAGGAACTGGGATACGAGGACAGGATAGGAGCTGAGATACGAGGACAGGATAGGAGCTGGGATACGAGGACAGGATAGGAGCTGAGATACGAGGACAGGATAGGAGCTGAGATACGAGGACAGGATAGGAGCTGAGATACGAGGACAGGATAGGAGCTGAGATACGAGGACAGGATAGGAGCTGAGATACGAGGACAGGATAGGAGCTGAGATACGAGGACAGGATAGGAGCTGAGATACGAGGACAGGATAGGAGCTGAGATACGAGGACAGGATAGGAGCTGAGATACGAGGACAGGATAGGAGCTGAGATACGAGGACAGGATAGGAGCTGAGATACGTGGACAGGATAGGAGCTGAGATACGAGAACAGGATAGGAACTGGGATACGAGGACAGGAGCTGAGATACGAGGACAGGATAGGAACTGGGATACGAGGACATGACAGGATAGCTGAGATAAGAAGACATGACAGGAGCTATCCCAGCTGGATACTTAGATATCTTTAAGATAAAATATCAGTGAAAGTACTGTTAATATTTATCTCAATTGTAATAACATGTTCTACATTACATATAATTTATAAATATAATAATTGAAAGTTTACGTTGGAAATCATTACAAAAGTAAACTTTTGAAAATGTATCAATATATTAAACTTGTAACTTTATTATCCAGGGGGCCTGACAGCTGAGTGGATAGCGCTCGGGATTCGTAGTCCTGAGGATCCGGGTTCGATCCCCGGTTACTGTTTTCGATTTTTTTTTACAGTTTTTTAATTGTTTTCCATTATTGTTTTACGGTAGTTTTACGGTACTGTTTTACGGTAGTTTTACGGTACTGTTTTACGGTAGTTTTACGGTACTGTTTTACGGTAGTTTTACGGTACTGTTTTACGGTACTGTTTTACGGTAGTTTTACGGTACTGTTTTACGGTAGTTTTACGGTACTGTTTTACGGTACTGTTTTACGGCAGTTTTACGGTACTGTTTTACGGTACTGTTTTACGGTACTGTTTTACGGTACTGTTTTACGGTACTGTTTTACGGTAGTTTTACAGTACTGTTTTACGGTACTGTTTTACGGTACTGTTTTACGGTACTGTTTTACAGTAGTTTACGGTACTGTTTTACGGTAGTTTTACGGTACTGTTTTACGGTATTGTTTTACGGTAGTTTTACGGTACTGTTTTACGGTAGTTTTACGGTACTGTTTTACGGTACTGTTTTACGGTACTGTTTTACGGTACTGTTTTACGGTACTGTTTTACGGTACTGTTTTACGGTAGTTTTACGGTACTGTTTTACGGTAGTTTTACGGTACTGTTTTACGGTACTGTTTTACGGTACTGTTTTACGGTACTGTTTTACGGTACTGTTTTACGGTACTGTTTTACGGTACTGTTTTACGGTACTATTTTACGGTACTATTTTACGGTACTGTTTTACGGTAGTTTTACGGTACTGTTTTACGGTAGTTTTACGGTACTGTTTTACGGTACTGTTTTACGGTAGTTTTACGGTACTGTTTTACGGTACTGTTTTACGGTAGTTTTACGGTACTGTTTTACGGTAGTTTTACGGTACTGTTTTACGGTACTGTTTTACGGTACTGTTTTACGGTAGTTTTACAGTACTGTTTTACGGTACTGTTTTACGGCAGTTTTACGGTACTGTTTTACGGTAGTTTTACGGTACTGTTTTACGGTACTGTTTTAAGGTACTGTTTTACGGTACTGTTTTACGGTAGTTTTACAGTACTGTTTTACGGTACTGTTTTACGGTACTGTTTTACGGTACTGTTTTACGGTAGTTTTACGGTACTGTTTTACGGTATTGTTTTACGGTAGTTTTACGGTACTGTTTTACGGTAGTTTTACGGTACTGTTTTACGGTACTGTTTTACGGTACTGTTTTACGGTACTGTTTTACGGTAGTTTTACGGTACTGTTTTACGGTAGTTTTACGGTACTGTTTTACGGTACTGTTTTACGGTAGTTTTACGGTACTGTTTTACGGTACTGTTTTACGGTACTGTTTTACGGTACTGTTTTACGGTACTGTTTTACGGTACTGTTTTACGGTACTGTTTTACGGTACTGTTTTACGGTACTGTTTTACGGTAGTTTTACGGTACTGTTTTACGGTAGTTTTACGGTACTGTTTTACGGTAGTTTTACGGTACTGTTTTACGGTAGTTTACGGTACTGTTTTACGGTACTGTTTTACGGTACTGTTTTACGGTACTGTTTTACGGTACTGTTTTACGGTACTGTTTTACGGTAGTTTTTCGGTACTGTTTTACGGTACAGAATCTTGTTTCACATAATCCTGTGAGTACAGAATACAAAACAAAATCTTAACAAAATGACAGTATGACCAAAAAAAAAAGTATTACAAAGAAAACATTCATTAAAACAAACAACCGCGACATGAACAACAACAACAAAAATAAACCGGGGAAAAAAACACGGTATTAAAAAAAAATGCTCCCAAAACTAAATTAACTAACCTTAAAGCAGAAAAACAAACAAGTACAAATCAACTATAAACCCTTTTGAACTTGGCTCTTCACATTCAGTCCAGCCACTTGAGTTGGACGGTAGAGCGACGGTCTCGCTTCATGCAGGTCGGCGTTCAATCCCCGACCGTCCAAGTGGTTGGTCACCATTCCTTCCCACCGTCCCATCCCTCACCCTTATCCTGACCCCTTCCCAGTGCTATATAGTCGTAATGGCTTGGCGCTTTCCCTTGATAATTCCTTCCTTCCTTCTTCACATTCATTTGCTAATTGGTTACGACGTTTGTAAATCAACTAATTGTAAATCCTCCCCGTTCGTGAGGGCTCATGACTCAATCCGGATTTAAACTTTTAAAACTTGGATTATAAACTTAATACATGAAAGAACAATATTTTTCATCGTCTGCAATTCCCTCCAACCCCCCCCCCCCTCCAAACCAATCAACTCTCTTTTACCAGCACCCAAAACCCGCCCGTAGAGACTGTTGTCATAAGAGAGGTTACTGCTCGTTCCTCTCTCTCTCTCTCTCTCTCTCTCTCTCTCTCTCTCTCTCTCTCTCTCTCTCTCTCTCTCATCCCGGGACAACCACGCAATTATTACCCTTCGGTCTCCCGTTCACAGGGGGATTATAGCTCGTTACGTCCCTCGTCAGCTCTGGCGCCGCCCACCGACCCTGACCTTGGCAAATGTAAACATATACACGTGACCCCTGCAGAATGTAAACATATACACGTGACCCCTGCAGAATGTAAACATATACACGTGACCCCTGCAGAATGTAAACATATACACGTGACCCCTGCAGAATGTAAACAAATACACGTACCCCTGCAGGATGTAAACATATACACGTGACCCCTGCAGGATGTAAACAAATACACGTGACCCCTGCAGAATGTAAACAAATACACGTGACCCCCTGCAGAATGTAAACAAATACACGTGACCCCTGCAGAATGTAAACAAATACACGAGACCCCTGCGAATGTAAACACACCACGTGACCCCTGCAGAATTTAAACACACCCACGTGACCCCTGCAGAATGTAAACACACCCCACGTGACCCCTGCAGCATGAAAGGTAAACAACCATGATGTAAACAAAGTCACCTGACTAGAAAAAAAGAAATAAAATCACGTGACTTGAGGAATGTAACTAAAAACCAAGATATTTAAAAGCAAAAACTACTTTGACAACACATCCACACCAACTGGAAAGATAAAAAAAAGACTTTCACATTGAATTTAGTATTGTGAAAATAAACAAAACTCCTTCAAATGAAACTAAACCACATAGTCTCAGATAGTGTAAACATGGCCTGTGATAAGGAAACAAAACCACGTGGCCTGAGATAATGTAAACAAAACCACGTGGCCTGAGATAATGTAAACAAAACCACGTGGCCTGAGATAATGTAAACAAAACCACGTCGCCTGGGATAAGGTAAACAAAAACCACGTGGCCTGAGATAAGGTAAACAAAAACCACGTGGCCTGAGATAAGGTAAACAAAAACCACGTGGCCTGAGATAACGAAAACAAAAACCACGTGGTCAGCGGTAATGTAAACAAAACCACGTGGTCTGTGGTAAGGTAAACAAAACCACGTGGTCTGTGGTAATGTAAACAACCACGTGGCCTGTGGTAATGTAAACAAAAACCACGTGGCCTGAGATAAGGTAAACAAAACCACCTGTCTGGCATTGAAAAAAAAAACTACGCAGCTGGCGAATGCAAACAAAAATATGTATCTGGAATATGTTAAAACAAAATCGCGTGCCGGGCCAAAGCAAGCAGAATCACGTGACTGTGAACGCAAACGAGACTGTGAATCGCCTCTGAACATGTCGCCAGCGGTAAATGCCTCTGGCGACTGTAAATAAGCAAACCCGCGGGAACCCCGAGACT
This sequence comes from Procambarus virginalis, assembly GCA_020271785.1. NCBI lineage: Eukaryota > Metazoa > Arthropoda > Malacostraca > Decapoda > Cambaridae > Procambarus > Procambarus virginalis. Next base: position 12,032,488 of record WNGS01000690.1, on the reverse strand, counting down.
GTCAACACCCCACGTGACTTATGACGTATCATGACGTCATATGTTGTTGTTAAAGATTCGCTACCTGAAACAAAAAGTTCCAAGTAGCACGGGCTATGGTGAGCCCCTAGTGCTTTTTGTGACGTCATAACTTGGCACCCTGTACATACAGAATATTCGGTGTGTGTGTACTCACCTAGTTGTACTCACCTAGGTTGAGCTCTGCTCTTTCGGCGCCCCCTCAACTGGCAATCAATTGCTACTCACTACTAACTAATTCCCACACACCCAGGCAGCGGCACGAAACAGCTGTCTAACTCCCAGGTACCTACTAGGTAACAGAGGCATCAGGTGAAAGGAACTCGGCCCTTTTGTTTCTGCCATCAGCGGGGATCGAACCCAGACCCAAGGATTACGAGTACAGAGCGCTGTCCCACTCAGCTATCAGCCCCCCCCCCCTGATAGTTGAGTGAGTGAGTGTGTGTAATTTTGGTAACTTTACCTGCAGAGAGTTTCAAGAGTTCGTCTGCTCCCCGGGCCAGCCCTGATAAAGCTTCAATTTACTTAAAAAACCAACACAACAGTACTCACGTTAACGCAACAGTACTCGCGTAGACAACAGTACTCACGTTAACACAACAGTACTCACGTACACAAACAGTACTCACGTAACACAACAGTACTCACGTCAACACAACAGTACTCACGTCAACGCAACAGTACTCACGTCAACACAACAGTACTCACGTCAACGCAACAGTACTCACGTCACACAACAGTACTCACGTCACCAACAGTACTCACGTCAACCAACAGTACTCACGTCCACAACAGTACTTACGTCAACACAACAGTACTCACGTCAACCAACAGTACTCACGTCAAGCAACAGTACTCACGTCAACGCAACAGTACTCACGTTAACACAACAGTACTCACGTCAACACAACAGTACTCACGTCAACGCAACAGTACTCACGTTAACACAACAGTACTCACGTAACACAACAGTACTCACCAACACAACAGTACTCACGTCAACACAACAGTACTCACGTCAACACAACAGTACTCACGTCAACACAACAGTACTCACGTCAACACAACAGTACTCACGTCAACACAACAGTACTCACGTCAACACAACAGTACTCACGTCAACACAACAGTACTCACGTCAACACAACAGTACTCACGTCAACAAACAGTACTCACGTCAACACAACAGTACTCACGTCAACACAACAGTACTCACGTCAACACAACAGTACTCCGTCAACACAACAGTACTCACGTCAACACAACAGTACTCGCGTTAACAAACAGTACTCGCGTCAACACAACATACTCGCGTCAACACACAGTACTCACGTCAACACAACAGTACTCACGTCAACAAGCTCCTCCCTGACGTACCTGTAACCAAAAGAATACAATTAAAAATACAAAATCCAACTGTAGCTCCATAAAGCACTCTGAATAACGGTCATAGTCATTTTTACTCTAATTACTTCTTTTAAGAGAGACAAACTACCAGTTATTGCAGCTGCAACACCATCGTTGCATCACGCACCTGTATTTTCAACCATTATGCGCCAGTTTTTCTATTTTTCTATGTCATTCGTGTGACATACTTGAATGATCAAATCTAAGTAAGAGGACTATCTATAAATGCGTCAGCACACGCAGACACATACCAGGAAACACATACATGTACCATCCCCCAAGAAACAGGGAGAATATGAATGGCAGAGTATATACAGTATATGACACACATATCTACAGTATATGACACATTTGTAGATATACCAGAAGCTGTGTCCACAGTGAAGGAAGTGGCCGTGAAAGCAGCCACTTCACAGGAAGCGGGAAGGTGCACTAGTCATTGTTGGAAAAGAGCTGGGGTCTTAGAAGACATGAAGGAACAAGAAGCCTCCAGTTATCTTGAGGTTATCTTGAGATGATTTCGGGGCTTTAGTGTCCCCCCGGCCCGGTCCTCGACCAGGCCTCCACCCCAGGAAGCAGCCCGGGGCAGCTGACTAACTCCCAGGTACCTATTTTACTGCTAGGTAACAGGGCATAGGGTGAAAGAAACTCTGCCCATTGTTTCTCGCCGGCGCCTGGGATCGAACCCAGAACCACAGGATCACAAGTCCAGTGTGCTGTCCGCTCGGCCGACCGGCTCCCGGTCCAAAGTATGTTACACGAATGACATAGAAATGACATAGTTAGGTAGAGTGGAAAGCCAAGGACAGCGCTGCAGTGACAGAGATCCTGAAGGGGGTACAGATTGTGGGCGCTGAACGAATGCATAAAGAAGGTTTTCTGGCAGGGCCAGTACAACGCGACAGAGATCGACTGTTAAAGACAGTATTCACAAACGAGACCACAAAGAAATTCTAACAAGAAGAGCAAACTGTCAAATGTAATGGTATACAAAAAGTTATTCTTGCAGAGACATGATGAGGGATCTATCTTCTTAAGGTTATCTTGGGATGATTTCGGGGCTTAGTGTCCCTGCGGCCCGGTCCTCACCAGGCCTTCTTTTTGTTACACACCCCCAGGAAATAGTCCATAGCAGCTGTCTAACTCCACGTACCTATTTACTGCTGGGTAACAGGAGCATCAGGGTGAAGGAAACTCTGCCCATTTGTTTCCGCCTCCACCGGGGATCGAACCCGGAACCTCAGGACTACGAATCCGAAGCACATTCCACTCAGCTGTTAAGCTCCTATGAGGGGTAAGAGAATCTTGGCAACAGATGCAAGGAAGAGCACAGGTAGAGAAAGAGGAGCAAGGATGATAGTCCCCAATCCAGCAATCCCAGAGGGAGTGGGGAACCCTAACCAGCAGTTCAGCAACTTCAAAGAGAACTGCAACACCCCCACCTACCTCCCAATAGAAATGCTCCACGCCCTGAGCGTTCTCTGTCTCNATGGCCGTTCTTATGTTGGCCAACTTGGCATATGCTGCTGATGTTATCCTCTTGATATGGGCTGCAGTGGACACGTCTGGCGTGATATCAACCCCCAAATTTCTCTCTCTCTCTGACTTTTGAAGAATTTCCTCTCGGAAATGATACTTTGTATCTGGTCTCCTGCTTCCTACCCCTATCTTCATTACATTACTCTTGCTTGGGTTAAACTCAACACCATTTGCTCGGACCATTCCTTCAGTTCGTCCAGGTCTTCTTGAAGCCTCATCTGTCTTAAGCCTTCTCATAATTTTGGCATCGTCAGCAAACATTGAGAGGAATGAGTCTATATCCTCTGGGAGATCATTTACGTATATCAGAAACAGGATAGGTCCGAGTACAGAGCCCTGTGGGGACTCCACTGGTGACCGCGCCAATCTGAGGTCTCACCCCTCACTGTATTTTGTAATTCCTATTGCTTAGGAATATCCAAGTACTCCCTTATCCACTGGCCACCTTAATGGTTATTCCTGCCTGTTTCTCCAGCTTGTGTACCAGCTTCTTATGGGGTACTGTGTCCAAGGCTTTCCAACAGTCCAAGAAAATGCAGTCCGCCCAAACCCTCTCTTTCTTGCTTATCTTTGTCACCTGATCGTAGAATTCTATTAAGCCATTAAAGCAATATTTACCCTCCCTGAACCCATGTTGATGATTTGTCACAAGTCCCTTCTCTCCAGATGTGTTACTAGTTTTTTCTCACGATCTTCTCCATCACCTTGCATGGTATACAAGTCAAGGACACTGGCCTGTAGTTCAGTGCCTCTTGTCTGTCACCTTTTTGTATATTGGACCACATTAGCCGTCTTCCATATTTCCACCTACTATACACTATGGAGAGTGGCAAGCAAAGTGCTCCTGCACACTCTTTCAATACCCATGGTGAGATTCCGTCCGGACCAACAGCCTTTCTCACGTCCAGATCCAACAGGTGTCTCTTGACCTCATCTCTTGTAATTTCGAACCCTTCCAAGGCCGCCTGCTTTACTGACCCCTCTCCTAGCTTAGTGACATCACCTCGTTCTGTAGTGAAGACCTCCTGGAACCTCTTGTTGAGTTCTTCACACACCTCTGTCATTCTCTGTGTATCTGTCCTCACCTGTTCTAAGTTTCATCGTCTGTTCTTTCCCTGTTTTTCTCCCGATGTGACTATGGAGTAGCTTTGGTTCGGTCTTGGCTTTATTTGCTATATCATTTTCATACTTTTTCTCTGCTTCTCTTCTCACACTAACATACTCACATTCCTGGTTCTCTGGTATCTCTCTCTGCTTTCAGGTGTTCTGTTATTTCGGAAGTTCCTCCACGCCCTTTTGTTCAGTTCCCTTGCTTCCATACATGCTCTATTAAACCACGGATTCTTTTGCTTCTCGGATTTTTCCTTTTGGGCCGGGATAAACCTGTTTACTGTCTCCTGACACTTTTGGGTGACATAGTCCATCATGTTTTGTACGGACCTATCTCTGAGTTCTGTGTCCCATGGTATATCCCTTAGGAAACTTCTCATCTCCTCATAATTCCCCTTTCAGTACGCCAGTCCTTTGTTTTAAAGTTCTTTTTGGGGGGAGATAAATCCTAGCTCAACCAGGTACTCAAAGATCAATACACTGTGATCACTCATCCCCAAGGGTGCTTCCAACTTAACTCCCTTTATATATCCCACTCAATTAGGGGGTGCTGTGTGTACTCACCTCACCTAGTTGTACTCACCTAGTTGTGCTTGCGGGGGTTGAGCTTTGGCTCTTTGGTCCCGCCTCTCAACTGTCAATCAACCGGTGTACAGATTCCTGAGCCTATTGGGCACTATCATATCTACACTTGAAACTGTGTATGGAGTCCGTCTCCACCACATCACTGCCTAATGCATTCCACCTGTTAACTACTCTGACACTGAAACAATTCTTTCTAACGTCTCTGTGGCTCATTTGGGTACTCAGTCTCCACCTGTGTCCCCTTGTTCGCGTTCTACCCGTGTTAAACAGTTTATCTTTAGCTACCCTGTCAATTCCTCTGAGAATTTTGTAGGTAGTGACCATGTCTCCCCTTACTCTTCTGTCTCCCA
>WNGS01000690.1:12012479-12024979 GCA_020271785.1 Procambarus virginalis | reverse complement strand
AGGGCAGGCTGCACCTACAGGGAGGGCAGGCTGCACCTACAGGGAGGGCAGGCTACACCTTCAGGGAGGGCAGGCTACACCTTCAGGGAGGGCAGGCTGCACCTACAGGGAGGGCAGGCTGCACCTACAAGGAAGGCAGGCTGCACCTACAGGGAGGGCAGGCTACACCTACAGGGAGGGCAGGCTACACCTACAGGGAGGGCAGGCTACACCTTCAGGGAGGGCAGGCTACACCTTCAGGGAGGGCAGGCTGCACCTACAGGGAGGCTGGCTGCACCTACAGGGAGGGCAGGCTGCACCTACAAGGAGGCAGGCTGCACCTACAGGGAGGGCAGGCTACACCTACAGGGAGGCAGGCTGCACCTACAGGGAGGGCAGGCTACACCTACAGGGAGGGCAGGCTACACCTACAGGGAGGGCAGGCTACACCTACAGGGAGGGCAGGCTACACCTTCAGGGAGGGCAGGCTGCACCTACAGGGAGGGCAGGCTACACCTACAGGGAGGGCAGGCTACACCTTCAGGGAGGGCAGGCTACCCTACAGGAGGGCAGGCTACACCTACAGGGAGGGCAGGCTGCACCTACAGGGAGGGCAGGCTACACCTACAGGGAGGGCAGGCTACACCTACAGGGAGGGCAGCTACACCTTCAGGGAGGGCAGGCTGCACCTACAGGGAGGGGCAGGCTACACCTACAGGGAGGGCAGGCTACACCTTCAGGGAGGGCAGGCTGCACCTACAGGGAGGGCAGGCTACACCTACAGGGAGGGCAGGCTACACCTTCAGGGAGGGCAGGCTGCACCTACAGGGAGGGCAGGCTGCACACCTACAGGGAGGGCAGGGCAGGCTACCCTACAGGGAGGGCAGGCTACACCTACAGGGAGCAGGCTACACCTACAGGGAGGCTGGCTGCACCTACAGGGAGGGCAGGCTGCACCTACAAGGAAGGCAGGCTGCACCTACAGGGGGGCAGCTACACCTACAAGGAAGGCAGGCTGCACCTACAGGGAGGGCAGGCTACACCTACAGGGAGGCAGGCTACACCTACAGGGAGGCAGGCTACACCTACAGGGAAGGCAGGCTGCACCTACAGGGAGGGCAGGCTACACCTACAGGAAGGCAGGGTACACCTACAGGGAGGGCAGGCTACACCTACAAGGAGGCAGGCTACACCTACAAGGAGGGCAGGCTACACCTACAGGAGGGCAGGCTACACCTACAAGGAAGGCAGGCTACACCTACAAGGAGGGCAGGCTACACCTACAAGGAAGGCAGGCTACACCTACAGGAAGGCAGGCTACACCTACAGGGAGGCAGGCTGCACCTACAAGGAAAGCAGGCTACACCTACAGGGAAGGCAGGCTACACCTACAGGGAGGGCAGGCTACACCTACAAGGAAGGCAGGCTGCACCTACAGGAAGGCAGGCTACACCTACAGGGAGGCAGGCTACACCTACAAGGAGGCAGGCTACACCTACAGGGAAGGCAGGCTACACCTACAAGGAAGGGCAGGCTACACCTACAAGGAGGCAGGCTACACCTACAGGGAGGGCAGGCTACACCTACAAGAAGGCAGGCTACACCTACAGGGAGGGCAGGCAGGCTACACCTACAAGGACAGGCTACACCTACAGGGAGGGCAGGCTACACCTACAAGGAAGGCAGGCTACACCTACAGGGAAGGCAGGCTACACCTACAGGGAGGGCAGGCTACACCTACAAGGAAGGCAGGCTACACCTACAGGGAAGGCAGGCTACACCTACAAGGAAGGCAGGCTACACCTACAGGGAAGGCAGGCTACACCTACAAGGAAGGCAGGCTACACCTACAGGGAAGGCAGGCTACACCTACAGGGAAGGCAGGCTACACCTACAAGGAAGGCAGGCTACACCTACAGGGAGGGCAGGCTACACCTACAGGGAGGGCAGGCTACACCTACAGGGAGGGCAGGCTACACCTACAGGGAGGGCAGGCTACACCTACAAGGAAGGCAGGCTACACCTACAAGGAAGGCAGGCTACACCTACAAGGAAGGCAGGCTACACCTACAGGGAGGCAGGCTGCACCTACAGGGAGGGCAGGCTACACCTACAAGGAAGGCAGGCTGCACCTACAAGGAAGGCAGGCTACACCTACAAGGAAAGCAGGCTACACCTACAGGGAAGGCAGGCTACACCTACAGGGAGGGCAGGCTACACCTACAAGGAAGGCAGGCTACACCTACAGGGAGGGCAGGCTACACCTACAAGGAAGGCAGGCTACACCTACAAGGAAGGCAGGCTACACCTACAGGGAGGGCAGGCTACACCTACAAGGAAGGCAGGCTACACCTACAGGGAGGGCAGGCTACACCTACAAGGAAGGCAGGCTGCACCTACAGGGAGGGCAGGCTGCACCTACAAGGAAGGCAGGCTACACCTACAAGGAAGGCAGGCTGCACCTACAGGGAGGGCAGGCTACACCTACAAGGCAGGCAGGCTACACCTACAAGGAAGGCAGGCTACTCCTACAGGGAGGGCAGGCTACACCTACAAGGAAGGCAGGCTACACCTACAGGGAGGGCAGGCTACACCTACAAGGAAGGCAGGCTACACCTACAGGGAGGGCAGGCTACACCTACAAGGAAGGCAGGCTACACCTACAAGGAAGGCAGGCTACACCTACAAGGAAGGCAGGCTACACCTACAGGGAGGGCAGGCTACACCTACAGGGAGGGCAGGCTACACCTACAGGGAGGGCAGGCTACACCTACAGGGAGGGCAGGCTACACCTACAAGGAAGGCAGGCTACACCTACAAGGCAGGCAGGCTACACCTACAAGGAAGGCAGGCTACACCTACAGGGAGGGCAGGCTACACCTACAAGGAAGGCAGGCTACACCTACAGGGAGGGCAGGCTACACCTACAAGGAAGGCAGGCTACACCTACAGGGAGGGCAGGCTACACCTACAGGGAGGGCAGGCTGCACCTACAGGGAGGGCAGGCTGCACCTACAGGGAGGGCAGGCTGCACCTACAGGGAGGGCAGGCTGCACCTACAGGGAGGGCAGGCTGCACCTACAGGGAGGGCAGGCTACACCTACAAGGAAGGCAGGCTACACCTACAGGGAAGGCAGGCTACACCTACAGGGAGGGCAGGCTACACCTACAGGGAGGGCAGGCTACACCTACAGGGAGGGCAGGCTGCACCTACAGGGAGGGCAGGCTGCACCTACAGGGAAGGCAGGCTGCACCTACAGGGAGGGCAGGCTGCACCTACAGGGAGGGCAGGCTACACCTACAGGGAGGGCAGGCTGCACCTACAGGGAGGGCAGGCTGCACCTACAGGGAGGGCAGGCTGCACCTACAGGGAGGGCAGGCTGCACCTACAGGGAGGGCAGGGGTACCAACAACACAAGAAGCCCGCACCATTACTTACCCCTGATCGATCAAGACGCACATTTTCTTTCCATTCCACGTTCTCTTAAGGGCAGACTAAGATGCTCCAACCTGCACCGACTTGTACCACTTCCTTCCTCATCCTTCCCCAGCACCTGGCACCTACGCCTTACCCTGAGGTCACCCTAAGGTCATTGAGGGGGTCATTGACTCCGTGGCACGGGTTCTGACACCAAGCTACCTGGTTGATACCTGGTTGATACCTGGTTGATGGGGTTCTGGGAGTTGTTCTACTCCCCAAGCCCGGCCCTAGGCCAGGCTTGACTTGGTGGCGCTTCAATCTTCTTGATTGATGGCTCGACTATGTGTCGAATCGTCTTTTAAATTGCAGTTCGACCCTACCGTTTAGTTGAGCAAGTAGCATAAAATTAAGCGTCGCGTTCTTGATCCATCAAACTGTGGGGTCCACAGGAGACTGCAAGTAGCGCCCACCGGACACAAGATCAGTAATATTAGGGCTGTCAACATCTCGCCTCATGCTGACAGGTTGCTGAAGGTTTGGTGGGTGGGGGTGGGGGGTCTGGAGGGTTATTAATGCCTAACAACCTATGAGCATTATTATAACCTATTAACCAAATGAGGGTTATTAATGCCTATAAACATACGGAGGGTTATTAAGACCTAACAATCTATGAATATTAACTAAAATCCACAACAGCCTACTGACCAAGCTGCGAGGTATACTTTAATCCTACACAGTCCAGGACTTAAGTAGACTCAGTATATATATACACCATTAATAGGGTATACGACTTGGTATATATATGAATATATATTTCGTTTATACTTGCTCTCCCTGTGTATACATCAACAGTCCATCACGACGCCCACTAGGCTACGTCTCTTCACAGAGTATTTAACCATAAATTGTATTAAATAACGGCAAAAAAAATCCTGAAAATGATAAATCCAGCATGGAACATGATAAATCCAGCATGGAACATGATAAATCCAGCATGGAACATGATAAATCCAGCATGGAACATGATAAATCCTGCATGGAACATGATAAATCCTGCATGGAACATGATAAATCCAGCATGGAACATGATAAATCCAGCATGGAACATGATAAATCCTGCAAAAAATAGTAATCCCAGCAGGAAGCACTATTATATCTTGTACACGAGATAATTATGTAAACAAAACAAGAAAACGTGGAACCTATTGAGAGCATTATTTTTTCATGGGAAACTATATTAATGTGTGACGGAGGCGCGGGCTCCGCCCTGGTGTAAACATGGACATTATGAGATTAGCATTAACCTGCTAGACTTTGTTCTCACGTAATTCACGGCTTCCAGTTTGCGGTGTTCGGCCTCGAGGCTGTAGCAGCGGCCGAATTGGCGCATGTGGGGGCGGAATTGGCGCATGTGGGGGGCGGAATTGGCGCATGTGGGAGGCGGAATTGGCGCATGTGGGGGGGCGGAATTGGCGCATGTGGGGGGCGGAATTGGCGCATGTGGGGGGCGGAATTGGCGCATGTGGGGGGGGGCGGAATTGGCGCATGTGGGGGGGGCGGAATTGGCGCATGTGGGGGGGCGGAATTGGCGCATGTAGGGGGCGGAATTGGCGCATGTGGGGGGGGCGGAATTGGCGCATGTNGTTGGGTGGGTGTGGAGCACGTGATTGTAAAGCTGCCGCCCTAGTTGGGTGGGTGTGGAGCACGTGACTGTAAAGCTGCCGCCCAGTTGGGTGGGTGTGGAGCACGTGATTGTAAGCTGCCGCCAGAGTGGGGGGTGTGGAGCACGTGACTGTAAAGCTGCCGCCCAGTTGGGTGGGTGTGGAGCACATGACTGTAAAGCTGCCGCCCAGTTGGGTGAGTGTGGAGCACGTGACTGTAAAGCTGCCGCCCAGTGGGTGGGTGTGGAGCACATGACTGTAAAGCTGCCGCCCAGTTGGGTGGTGTGGAGCACATGACTGTAAGCTGCCGCCCAGTTGGGTGGGTGTAGAGCACATGACTGTAAAGCTGCCGCCCAGTTGGGTGGGTGTGGGAGCACATGACTGTAAAGCTGCCTCGCCCAGTTGGGTGGGTGTGGAGCACATGACTGTAAAGCTGCCACCCAGTTGGGTGGGTGTGGAGCAAGACTAGTAACTGTGACTCACCATAGACGCAAAGTGCCTTGTATAGTGACTGTTGTGAGCCTCTTGTTGAACCAATGTCTAACTACCTTCACCAGATTGTCCTTGCTTGGCTAATGAACGATGGGATTCAGCTCCTGGACCCGACCATGCGCCTCTGAAACCATTTCCACCACCGGGACGGGTATGGGGGGCATCATAAAGAACTAAGCAGTACTCTGAGTCATTCCAGTAGATGGTCGCTTGCTTGGGGCCGCATGTGTTGCTAAATCACGGCTCGGATTAGAAGCAAATTATAGACTTATTTTAAAGCCTTGAAACTGAAAAGTGGGTGGGGGAGGACACTCTTCTCCCCCCCCCCCTTCCTCCAAGAGTAATGACTAGGTAAGTTCAAGTAGGTAAGTAGACTAGAACTAGGTAAGGATAGTTCAGATGATTAATGTCTCTCATTCCCTCATAGTCTTGTTCCATCACCTCCAGTACATTCACAGCCGTGACCAACACAGTGCCGTGGCCAACACAGTGCCGTGGCCAACACAGTGCCGTGGCCAACACAGTGCCGTGGCCAACAGGTAGAGCCACGGACGACACAGAGTCGTGCCAAGGAGGAGCGTGGACAAGGAGGAGCGTCCTGGTGTTATCACCACACAACGCAGCAGCCATCTTGTCCTCTGCCTCAGTTAGAATCAATAAGAAACCAGAGATGTTCTTCCTCGCCTCCCTCACCTCTCCTCCCTCACTCCTCACCCCCACACCTCCTACCTAAGACAAGGAGGAGAGGCCTCCTAAGGTCTCCTAAGGCCTGGGGGCCCTCGTGTGTACTCACATAATTGTCTGCAGGACCGGGCGTCGGCTCATGGGCTCGGCTTTTCCACCTGTCCATCAACTAATGGCGTCCGAGACAATTATAGTTCAAAACACATGGACATATATACCTGCATTCAGCTTCAGAGGTCGTCAGTTCGAGGCTCGCAAGGTGCAATCATCCTAGTGGTTGGGCACCATTCCTTTCCCGTTGTCCCACCCCAAATCCTTAACTTGACCCCTTCCCAGTGCTATATACTCGTGATGGCTTGGCGCTTCCCCCTTATAATTCCCTTCCCTCAGAAATCACAGGCTGAAAAGAACGAAGTTTCCTTAGTTCCCGATGGCCCACGAGGCCCGTGTTAGCCTGCTGGGATGGTCCTATATGTCGAAAGCTTTTGCAAGTCTGTATATATTAATAATAGGTTAAGTAATAATTGTAATTACGAAGCAATAAGATGCTTATCTTAACATACTAACAAGGTTAGGTAAGGTCGGTGTTTTCTATGAAGCTTTTCAAGGTAACTATTATTTAGTATATCACCTATGCACGCATTTAATAAGTCAATATTGACTATACGAATTTGCGAGGACGGGTTGCTACACAGCCCGTCCTCCAAAAATGGGGGGTAAATGTAAGAAGACAAATAAGTACAATTATGTACTATTCATAGCAGTCAGGAATTGTACTTATTTTCACTTAGTATTAAATCGTACTGTCAAATATATTGTGAATATTTGAGTTTACCTGAAAAACTGAATAGAAAACCACAACCTCACCTAACCGTCTTAGTGTTTGAAGATAATAATTTTATTGCTTCTTAATTACAATTAGTACTTAACATATAGCTATATTGATATTACAGTTTTATAAAACTAATAAAATGAAACTAAAATATATCAATAAATTGTAAAGTAACTCAGGATATTTTAAAATTTTGTATAAAATCTATATTGTTTAACAAACCTGAAAAAAAAATTCCTGATATTGAAAACTTGAGTATTGCAAATTGAAATTGAAAACTTCATCCTAAAATTCTGTCTTAACAGAAAACGAGGAGAATTAAATCGGGGGAGGGAGTTGGGTAAATGTAACAGCCCCATAAGTGCAATTATGCACTGTTTATGACAGTAAGGAAGTGTACTTATTACACTTTGTATTAAATCGTAGTGTCAATTAGGAGGATGGGTTGCAGCAGCAGCTGTGAGAGCCAGGAGCGTCCTGGTCTGAACCCTTGTTGTTATGAATCCGTTGGGTTCCGTTCCCATAGCCCGCTCCTGTGCCTGGTAAGTCCACTAGGGGCTCACCATAGCCCGTGCTACTTGCAACTTTTTGTTCCGAGTAGCTGAATCTAAAAAAACAACAACATGCAGAGACCCTCTGCAGGTAAGACAGGTTTGCTAGGACGTTGAGTGCGTGTCGCTCTCCTGCGAGATGTCCTCACCAGCCTCCACCTTGAAGACAGCGGGAGAACTCTTATTGAAAGCCATGACTTGTTCTGATTTGGCATCATTTGGTCACCATTTGGTCCGGGAGTCATCTCCCGTCACGCAGGGTGCAGTTGCGCCTCCACAGATCTCCAGTATCATCTCTTGATACTGGTAATGGCTCAAAAGGGCCACCACTTACGGGCTATTCATGCCCGTGCCATCTCTTGGTGGCTTAATCTTTATCAATCAATCTGATTTGGTCACGACCACAGATCACATTCACTCCCCCCAAAAAACCTACCACTTACGGGCTATTCATGCCCGTGCCATCTCTTGGGTGGCTTAATCTTCACCATCAATCATCTGGTGTGGTAGAGCAATTACGTATGGACAATTGCGATAGTACGTCAACTATCGCAGCTTGGCGATAGTCGCTACCATTCCCCTCTCGTGTCCGCCTCTTAACTCCACCAGAAATGTTGATTTATTTGTGTTTCTAGATAACTTACATTTGTTATTCCTGCGATATTTCTTATAGGTGTTGGCAGGAGGCTGACCAAGACATGCATAGGACCTCTGGTGATTACACTGGACCCCCCTAATCCCCCCTCTATGGGGGCCTAACATCCTACTGCCTCTCATTTCACTCCATGCTGGCAGTAGAGGGCCTCTTTAGCGTTCTGTAGCTCGGTTATCTTTCCTGCCATGAATAGGAGCGTTAAGACTGAGCAACATGTGCACACGAGATAGCACCACTGGTGTTACGAGAGCCACCACCACCACTGGTGTTACGAGAGCCACCACCACCACTGGTGTTACGAGAGCCACCACCACCACTGGTGTTACGAGAGCCACCACCACCACTGGTGTTACGAGAGCCACCACTGGTGTTACGAGAGCCACCACTGGTGTTACGAGAGCCACCACTGGTGTTACGAGAGCCACCACCACCACTGGTGCGGTGGTTCCAATACTACAACCCTGGCTCTGAAGGGAGTCTCACCATCCACACACCATTACTACCTTGCCCTAACCATATCTACCGTGTCATGCTCCATATGGATAATGTGATACATATGAATACATACTCATCAGCACTCATCATGACGGGGTCCAGCATCACATCTCCCAAGGGTCAATACCTGGATGGGGTTCTATGTTCACTTCACGATCTCGTATCATTATTTTTGTACTATTTCTAAGATGGTTTCTTGGTTCTTTTAACAATTCTACACTCAGGGAACAGAGGGAGATGGGAACAGGGCGAGACATGGGAACGGAGAGGGGGGGGGGGAGGGGGAGACAGGGAAACAAGGGGTAAGAGGAGCCGTAACTTACCTTGTTAGTGACTACCACGCAGGGTGCGACTTCGCCTTCGCCTGCAAACAAACAAACAAACATTAGAAGCACGCTTGGTGTCAAAGAATTATAACATACAGTTACAGGTCGCCGAGTGTTTACAAGGTCGCCGCCCCTTTACAAGCTTAAAGACTAACATTTAAAGCCCAACTGGTGCCAGGGAGCTCTCTTGGCTAGCTCTACAAGCCAGCCCAGTGCTGACGATCTCGGTGAGCCGGCTCTACAAGCTCCTCCTCTGTTTTTAAAGCTGCATTTAACAAGAGAGCTCCGGCGGGCGGCACCACCCGCCACCACAAGGCCTTTTCTGGCATTTCCAAGCCCATTTTCTGGCCATAAACGTGTTCACTAACATCAAATGAGAAGCTCGGGGCAACAACAGGCGCTCGCCTGAATTATTCTTACTGTACAGCCTGAAACAACCGCTCTCCCCCCCCACACACGACTACATCCCAGCGAACACGACCGCATCCCAGAAAACACAGCTACATCCCAGAGAACACGACCACATCCCAGAGAACACGACCACATCCCAGAGAACACGACCACATCCCAGCTCTGTGGCTCATTTGAGCACTCAATTTCCACCTGTGTCCCCTAGTGCGTGTGCCCCTGGTGTTAAATTCTCCAAATCACTTCAAATCAATTCTTCAAATTTGAAATTCTTTTTCAAATCACTTGTGTTGTCCCGTCTTGAGTACTGCTCAGTACTCACTTTCCCTTCAGAGCAGGAGAGATTGCTGAAATAGAGGGAATACAGAGAACATTTACGACACACATAGACGAGATAAAACATCTAAATTATTGGGATCGTCTCAAAGCTCTAAAAATGTACTCACTAGAAAGGAGACGAGAGAGATATCAAATAATATACACATGGAAAATACTAGAGGGCCAGGTCCCAAATCTACACAGTAAAATAACATAGTGGAGTGAACGATATAGAAGAAAATGCAATATAGAACCAGTGAAGAGCAGAGGTGCCATAGACACAATCAGAGAACACTGTATAAACATCAGAGGTCCGCGGTTGTTCAACGTCCTCCCAGCAAGCATAAGAAATATTGCCGGAACAACCGTGGACATCTTCAAGAGGAAACTAGATTGTTTTCTAAAAAAAAAAAAATGCCGAACCAACCGGGCTGTGGTGGGTATGTGGCCATGCGGGCCGCTCCAAGCAACAGCCTGGTGGACCAAACTCTCACAAGTCAAGCCTGGCTTCGGGAGCTTGGGGAGAAGAACTCCTAGAACCCCATCAACCAGGTACAAGGTAAATAGCCTGTCTTCATCTTCCCTATCAACTTCTTCCAGAATCTTGTATGTAGTGGTCATGTCCCCCCCTAACTCTTCTGTCTTCCAGCGACGTGAGATTTAATTCCCGTAGTCTCTCCTCGTAGCTCATATCCCTTAGTTCGGGTACTAGTTTGGTGGCAAACCTTTGAACCTTTTCCAGTTTAGTCTTAACCTTGACTAGATATGGACGCCATGCTGGAGCCGCATACTCCAGGATTGGTCTGACATATGTGGTATATAAAGTTCTGAATGATTCCTTACACAAGTTTCTAAAGGCCGTTCTTATGTTAGCCAACCTGGCATATGCTGCTGATGTTATCCTCTTGATATGGGCTGCAGTGGACACGTCTGGCGTGATATCAACCCCCAAATATTTCTCTCTCTCTGACTTTTGAAGAATTTCCTCTCGGAAATGATACCTTGTATCTGGTCTCCTGCTTCCTACCCCTATCTTCATTACATTACTCTTGCTTGGGTTAAACTCTAACAACCATTTGTTCGACCATTTCTTCAGTTTGTCCAGGTCTTCTTGAAGCCTCATCTGTCTTAAGCCTTCTCATAATTTTGGCATCGTCAGCAAACATTGAGAGGAATGAGTCTACATCCTCTGGGAGATCATTTATGTATATCAGAAACAGGATAGGTCCGAGTACAGAGCCCTGTGGGACTCCACTGGTGACCGCGCCAATCTGAGGTCTCACCCCTCACTGTAATTCTGTAATTCCTATTGCTTAGGAATATCCAAGTACTCCCTTATCCACTGGAGCACCTTAATGGTTATTCCTGCCTGTTTCTCCAGATTATGTACCAGCCTCTTATGGGGTACTGTGTCAAAGGTTTTCCGACAGTCCAAGAAAATGCAGTCCGCTCATCCTTTTCTTTCTTGCTTAATCTTTGTCACCTGATCATAGAATTCTATTAAGCCCGTAAAGCAATATTTACCCTCCCTGAACCCATGTTGGTGATTTGTCACGAAGTCCCTTCTCTCTAGATGTGTTACCAGGTTTCTTCTCACGATCTTCTCCATCACCTTGCATTGTATATAAGTCAAGGACACTGGCCTGTAGTTCAGTGCCTCTTGTCTGTCACCCTTTTTGTATATTGGGACTACCTTAGCCGTTTTCCATATTTCTGGTAGGTCTCCCGTCTCCAGTGACCTACTATACACTATGGAGAGTGGCAAGCAAAGTGCTCCTGCACACTCTTTCAATACCCATGGTGAGATTCCGTCCGGACCAACAGCCTTTCTCACGTCCAGATCCAACAGGTGTCTCTTGATCTCATCTCTTGTAATTTCGAACCCTTCCAAGGCCGCCTGGTTCACTGCCCCTCTCCTAGCGCAGTGACCTCACCTCGTTCTGTTGTGAAGACCTCCTGGAACCTCTTGTTGAGTTCCTCACACACCTCTTTGTCATTCTCTATGTATCTGTCCTCACCTGTTCTAAGTTTCATCGTCTGTTCTTTCACTGTTGTTTTCCTCCTGATGTGACTGTGGAGTAGCTTTGGTTCGGTCTTGGCTTTATTTGCTATATCATTTTCATACTTTTTCTCTGCTTCTCTTCTCACACTAACATACTCATTCCTGGTTCTCTAGTATCTCTCTCTGCTTTCAGGTGTTCTGTTATTTCGGAAGTTCCTCCACGCCCTTTTGTTCAGTTCTCTTGCTTCCATACATGCTCTATCAAACCACGGATTCTTTAGC
Source organism: Procambarus virginalis (assembly GCA_020271785.1). NCBI lineage: Eukaryota > Metazoa > Arthropoda > Malacostraca > Decapoda > Cambaridae > Procambarus > Procambarus virginalis. The sequence goes on along the minus strand of WNGS01000690.1, from coordinate 12,012,873 downwards.
TTCTCGGATTTTCCTTTTGGGCCGGTATATACCTGTTTACTGTCTCCTGACACTTTTGGGTGACATAGTCCATCATGTTTTGTACGGACCTATCTCTGAGTTCTGTGTTCCATGGTATATCCCTTCGGAAACTTCTCATCTCCTCATAATTCCCCTTTCAGTATGCCAGCCTACGTTTTAAAGTTCTTTTTGGGGGGGAGATAAATCCTAGCTCAACCAGGTACTCAAAGATCAATACACTGTGATCACTCTTAAAAGCTCCGTACCTCAAGGTACAGTCCTTGCACCGCTACTGTTCCTTATTCTCATATCTGATATAGACAAAAATACACGTCACAGCTTCGTGTCATCCTTCGCAGATGACACAAAAATCAGCATGAAAATTACCTCTGCT
>WNGS01000690.1:11970577-12006124 GCA_020271785.1 Procambarus virginalis | reverse complement strand
GAAGACATTGAAAAACTACAAACAGATGTCAACAAAGTTTTCGATTGGGCAGCAGAAAATAATATGATGTTTAACAGTGATAAATTTCAGGTACTCAGGTACGGCAAAAATGAGGATCTGAAACATAATACAGGGTACAAAACACAATCAAATCTTCCCATAGTAGAAAAACAGCATGTCAAGGATTTGGGAATAATTATGTCCGACGATCTAACGTTTAGGGAGCATAACCAAGCAAATATCGCATCAGCCAGAAAAATGATCGGATGGATTACGAGAACTTTCAAATCCAGGGATCCCATCACAATGGTTGTACTCTTCAAGTCACTTGTGTTGTCCCGTCTTGAGTACTGCTCAGTACTCACTTCCCCCTTCAGAGCAGGAGAGATTGCTGAAATAGAGGGAATACAGAGAACATATACGGCACGCATAGACGAGATAAAACACCTAAATTATTGGGATCGTCTCAAAGCTCTCCAAATGTACTCTCTAGAAAGGAGACGAGAGAGATACCAAATAATATACACGTGGAAAATACTGGAGGGCCAGGTCCCAAATCTACACAGTAAAATAACAACGTACTGGAGTGAACGATATGGAAGAAAATGCAAGATTGAACCAGTGAAGAGCAGAGGTGTCATAGGCACAATCAGAGAACACTGTATAAACATCAGAGGTCCGCGGTTGTTCAACGTCCTCCCAGCGACTATAAGAAATATTGCCGGAACAACCGTGGACATCTTCAAGAGAAAACTGGACTGTTTCCTAAGAGAAGTCCCGGATCAGCCGGGCTGTGGTGGGTATGTGGCTCTGTGGGCCGCTCCAAGCAACAGCCTGGTGGATCAAACTCTCACAAGTCGAGCCTGGCCCCGGGCCGGGCTTGGGGAGTAGAAGAACTTTCAGAACCCCATCAACCAGGTATCAACCAGGTAACTCATCCCCAAGGGTGCTTCCAACTTAACTCCCTTTATATATCCCACTCAATTAGGGGGTGCTGTGTGTACTCACCTCACCTAGTTGTACTCACCTAGTTGTGCTTGCGGGGGTTGAGCTTTGGCTCTTTGGCCCCGCCTCTCAACTGTCAATCAACTGGTGTACAGTTTCCTGAGCCTATTAGGCTCTATCATATCTACATTTGAAACTGTGTATGGAGTCAGCCTCCACCACATCACTGCCTAATGCATTCCATCTGTTAACTATGACACTGAAACAATTCTTTCTAACGTACCTATAGCTCATTTGGGTACTCAGTCTCCACCTGTGTCCCCGTGTTCGCGTTCTACTCGTGTTAAACAGTTTATCTTTAGCTACCCTGTCAATTCCTCTGAGAATTTTGTAGGTAGTGACCATGTCTCCCCTTACTCTTCTGTCTCCCAGTGTCGCGTGTCATCAGGTGATGTGTACTTTCCAAGTTGCACTTACCGAGTTGTGTTTGCGGAGGTTGAGCTCTGGCTCTTTGGTCCCGCCTCTCAACGGTCAATCAACTGGTGTACAGGTTCCTGAGCCTACTGGGCTCTATCATATCTACATTTAAAGCTGTGTATGGAGTCAGCCTCCACCACGTCACTTCCTAATGCATTCCACTTGTCTATTATTCTGACACAAAAATTCTTTCTAACGTCTCTATGGCTCATTTGGTCACTCAATTTCCACCTGTGTCCCCTAGTGCGTATGCCCCTTGTGTTAAATAGTCTGTCTTTATCTACCCTATCAATTCCTCTGAGAATCTTGTATGTGGTGATCATGTCCCCTCTAACTCTTCTGTCTCCCAGAGACGTGAGGTTTAATTCCCGTAGTCTCTGCTCGTAGCTCATACCCCTCAGTTCGGGTACTAGTCTGGTGGCAAACCTTTGAACCTTTTCCAGTTTAGTCTTATGCTTGACTAGATATGGACTCCATGCTGGAGCCGCATACTCCAGGATTGGTCTGACATATGTGGTATATAATGTTCTGAAAGATTCCTTACACAAGTTTCTAAAGGCCGTTCTTATGTTAGCCAACCTGGCATATGCTGCTGATGTTATCCTCTTGATATGAGCTTCAGGGGACAGTTCTGGCGTGATAGGCAGACCAGTGTACTCACCTAATTGTACTCACCTAATTGTGCTTGCGGGGGTTGAGCTTTGGCTCTTTGGTCCCGCCTCTCAACTGTCAATCAACTGGTGTACAGTTTCCTGAACCTACTGGGCTCTATCATATCTACATTTGAAACTGTGTATGGAGTCAGCCTCCACCACATCATTGCCTAGTGCATTCCATTTACTAACTACTCTGACACTGAAAAAGTTCTTTCTAATGTCTCTGTGGCTCATTTGGGTACTCAGCTTCCACCTGTGTCCCCTTGTTCGCGCCCCTCCAGTGTTGAATAGTTCATCCTTGTTTACCCGGTCAATTCCCCTGAGGATTTTGTAGGTTGTGATCATGTCCCCCCTTACTCTTCTGTCTTCCAGTGTCGTAAGTTGCATTTCCCGCAGCCTTTCCTCATAACTCATGCCTCTTAGTTCTGGGACTAGTCTAGTAGCATACCTTTGGACTTTTTCCAGCTTCGTCTTGTGCTTGACAAGGTACGGGCTCCATGCTGGGGCCGCGTACTCCAGGATTGGTCTTACATATGTGGTGTACAAGATTCTGAATGATTCCTTACACAGGTTCCTGAACGCCGTTCTGATGTTAGCCAGCCTCGCATATGCCGCAGACGTTATTCTCTTTATGTGGGCTTCAGGAGACAGGTTTGGTGTGATATCAACTCCTAGATCTTTCTCTCTGTCTGTTTCATTAAGTACTTCATCCCCTATTCTGTATCCTGTGTCTGGCCTCCTGTATCCACTGCCTAGTTTCATTACTTTGCATTTACTTGGGTTGAACTTCAACAGCCATTTGTTGGACCATTCACTCAGTCTATCTAGGTCATCTTGTAGCCTCCTACTATCATCCTCTGTTTCAATCCTCCTCATAAGAACGTGTGTGTGTGTGTGTGTGTGTGTGTGTGTGTGTGTGTGTGTGTGTGTGTGTGTGTGTGTGTACTCACCTAGTTCTGCTTGCGGGGGGTTGAGCTCTGCTCTTTCGGCCCGCCTCTCAACTGTCAAAAGGCTGCACCTACAGGGAAGGCAGGCTACACCTACAGGGAGGGCAGGCTGCACCTACAGGGAGGGCAGGCTACACCTACAGGGAAGGCAGGCTACACCTACAGGGAGGGCAGGCTGCACCTACAGGGAGGGCAGGCTACACCTACAGGGAGGCAGGCTACACCTACAGGGAAGGCAGGCTGCACCTACAGGGAGGGCAGGCTACACCTACAGGAAGGCAGGCTACACCTACAGGGAAGGCAGGCTGCACCTACAGGGAGGGCAGGCTGCACCTACAGGGAGGGCAGGCTACACCTACAGGGAGGCAGGCTACACCTACAGGGAAGGCAGGCTGCACCTACAGGGAGGGCAGGCTACACCTACAGGGAGGGCAGGCTACACCTACAGGGAGGGCAGGCTGCACCTACAGGGAGGGCAGGCTGCACCTACAGGGAGGGCAGGCTGCACCTACAGGGAGGGCAGGCTACACCTACAGGGAGGGCAGGCTGCACCTACAGGGAGGGCAGGCTACACCTACAGGGAGGCAGGCTACACCTACAGGGAGGGCAGGCTGCACCTACAGGGAGGGCAGGCTGCACCTACAGGGAGGGCAGGCTACACCTACAGGGAGGGCAGGCTACACCTACAGGGAGGGCAGGCTACACCTACAGGGAGGGCAGGCTACACCTACAGGGAGGGCAGGCTACACCTACAGGGAGGGCAGGCTACACCTACAGGGAGGGCAGGCTACACCTACAGGGAGGGCAGGCTACACCTACAGGGAGGCAGGCTACACCTACAGGGAGGGCAGGCTACACCTACAGGGAGGGCAGGCTGCACCTACAGGGAGGGCAGGCTACACCTACAGGGAGGGCAGGCTACACTTACAGGGAGGGCAGGCTACACTTACAGGGAGGGCAGGCTACACCTACAGGGAGGCAGGCTGCACCTACAGGGAGGGCAGGCTACACCTACAGGGAGGGCAGGCTACACCTACAGGGAGGCAGGCTACACCTACAGGGAGGGCAGGCTACACCTACAGGGAGGGCAGGCTACACCTACAGGGAGGGCAGGCTACACCTACAGGGAGGCAGGCTGCACCTACAGGGAGGGCAGGCTACACCTACAGGGAGGGCAGGCTACACCTACAGGGAGGGCAGGCTACACCTACAGGGAGGGCAGGCTACACCTACAGGGAGGGCAGGCTACACCTACAGGGAGGCAGGCTACACCTACAGGGAGGGCAGGCTACACCTACAGGGAGGCAGGCTACACCTACAGGGAGGGCAGGCTACACCTACAGGGAGGCTGGCTGCACCTACAGGGAAGGCAGGCTACACCTACAGGGAGGCAGGCTACACCTACAGGGAGGCAGGCTGCACCTACAGGGAAGGCAGGCTACACCTACAGGAGGGCAGGCTACACCTACAGGGAGGGCAGGCTACACCTACAGGGAGGGCAGGCTACACCTACAGGGAGGGCAGGCTGCACCTACAGGGAGGCTGGCTGCACCTACAGGGAGGCAGGCTGCACCTACAGGGAGGCAGGCTGCACCTACAGGGAGGCAGGCTGCACCTACAGGGAGGGCAGGCTACACCTACAGGGAGGGCAGGCTGCACCTACAGGGAGGCAGGCTGCACCTACAGGGAGGCTGGCTGCACCTACAGGGAGGCAGGCTGCACCTACAGGGAGGCAGGCTGCACCTACAGGGAGGCAGGCTGCACCTACAGGGAGGCAGGCTACACCTACAGGGAAGGCAGGCTACACCTACAGGGAGGGCAGGCTGCACCTACAGGGAGGGCAGGCTACACCTACAGGGAGGGCAGGCTCCACCTACAGGGAGGCAGGCTGCACCTACAGGGAGGCAGGCTGCACCTACAGGGAGGCAGGCTGCACCTACAGGGAGGCAGGCTGCACCTACAGGGAAGGCAGGCTACACCTACAGGGAGGCAGGCTGCACCTAGGGGGCTGGCTGCACCTACAGGGAGGCAGGCTACACCTACAGGGAGGCAGGCTACACCTACAGGGGGCTGGCTGCACCTACAGGGAGGCAGGCTACACCTACAGGAGGGCAGGCTACACCTACAGGGAGGCAGGCTGCACCTACAGGGAGGCAGGCTGCACCTACAGGGAGGCAGGCTACCTACAGGGAGGCAGGCTGCACCTACAGGGAGGCAGGCTACACCTACAGGGAGGGCAGGCTGCACCTACAGGGAGGCAGCTGCACCTACAGGGAGGCAGGCTACACCTACAGGGAGGGCAGGCTACACCTACAGGGAGGCAGGCTGCACCTACAGGGAGGCAGGCTACACCTACAGGGAGGCAGGCTACACCTACAGGGAGGGCAGGCTACACCTACAGGGAGGCAGGCTGCACCTACAGGGAGGCAGGCTACAACTACAGGGAAGGCAGGCTACACCTACAGGGAAGCAGGCTACACCTACAGGGAGGCAGGCTACACCTACAGGGAGGCAGGCTACACCTACAGGGAGGGCAGGCTACACCTACAGGGAGGCAGGCTACACCTACAGGGAGGGCAGGCTACACTACAGGGAGGGCAGGCTACCCTACAGGGAGGGCAGGCTACACCTACAGGGAGGGCAGGCTACACCTACAGGGAGGGCAGGCTACACCTACAGGAGGGCAGGCTACACCTACAGGAGGGCAGGCTACACTACAGGGAGGCAGGCTACACCTACAGGGAGGCAGGCTACACCTACAGAGGAGGCAGGCTACACCTACAGGGAGGGCAGGCTACACCTACAGGGAGGGCAGGCTACACCTACAGGGAGGGCAGGCTACACCTACAGGGAGGCAGGCTGCACCTACAGGGAGGGCAGGCTACACCTACAGGGAGGGCAGGCTACACCTACAGGGAGGCAGGCTACACCTACAGGGAGGCAGGCTACACCTACAGGGAGGGCAGGCTACACCTACAGGGAGGGCAGGCTACACCTACAGGAGGCAGGCTACACCTACAGGGAGGCAGGCTACACCTACAGGGAGGGCAGGCTACACCTACAGGGAGGGCAGGCTACACTACAGGGAGGGCAGGCTACACCACAGGGAGGCAGGCTACACCTACAGGGAGGCAGGCTACACCTACAGGGGAGGCAGGCTACACCTACAGGGAGGCAGGCTACACCTACAGAGGAGGCAGGCTACACCTACAGGGAGGCAGGCTACACCTACAGGGAAGGCAGGCTACACCTACAGGGAGGCAGGCTACACCTACAGGGAGGCAGGCTACACCTACAGGGAGGGCAGGCTACACCTACAGGAGGGCAGGCTACACTACAGGGAGGGCAGGCTACACCTACAGGAAGGCAGGCTACACCTACAGGGAGGCAGGCTACACCTACAGGGAGGCAGGCTACACCTACAGGGAGGGCAGGCTACACCTACAGGGAGGGCAGGCTACACCTACAGGGAGGGCAGGCTACACCTACAGGGAAGGCAGGCTACACCTACAGGGAGGGCAGGCTACACCTACAGGGAGGCAGGCTACACCTACAGGGAAGGCAGGCTACACCTACAGGGAGGGCAGGCTACACCTACAGGGAGGCAGGCTACACCTACAGGGAGGGCAGCTGCACCTACAGGGAGGGCAGGCTACACCTACAGGGAGGCAGGCTACACCTACAGGGAGGCAGGCTACACCTACAGGGAGGGCAGGCTGCACCTACAGGAGGCAGGCTGCACCTACAGGGAGGGCAGGCTGCACCTACAGAGGGCAGGCTGCACCTACAGTGAGGCAGGCTGCACCTACAGGGAGGCAGGCTGCACCTACAGGAGGCAGGCTACACCTACAGGGAGGCAGGCTACACCTACAGGGAAGGCAGGCTACACCTACAGGGAGGGCAGGCTACACCTACAGGGAGGCAGGCTACACCTACAGGGAGGCAGGCTACACCTACAGGGAGGCAGGCTGCACCTACAGGGAGGCAGGCTACACCTACAGGGAAGGCAGGCTACACCTACAGGGAGGGCAGGCTACACCTACAGGGAGGGCAGGCTACACCTACAGGGAGGGCAGGCTACACCTACAGGAGGCAGGCTGCACCTAAGGGAGGCAGGCTACACCTACAGGGAGGCAGGCTACACCTACAGGGAGGCAGGCTACACCTACAGGGAGGCAGGCTACACCTACAGGGAGGCAGGCTACACTACAAGGAAGGCAGGCTACACCTACAGGGAGGGCAGGCTACACCTACAGGGAGGGCAGGCTGCACCTACAGGAGGGCAGGCTGCACCTACAGGGAGGCAGGCTGCACCTACAGGGAGGGCAGGCTGCACCTACAGGGAGGGCAGGCTGCACCTACAAGGAAGGCAGGCTACACCTACAGGGAGGGCAGGCTAACCTACAGGGAAGGGCAGGCTACACCTACAGGGAGGGCAGGCTACACCTACAGGGAAGGCAGGCTACACCTACAGGGAGGGCAGGCTGCACCTACAGGAAGGCAGGCTGCACTACAGGGAAGGCAGGCTGCACCTACAGGGAGGGCAGGCTGCACCTACAGGGAGGCAGGCTACACCTACAGGGAGGGCAGGCTGCACCTACAGGAGGGCAGGCTGCACCTACAGGGAGGGCAGGCTGCACCTACAGGGAGGGCAGGCTGCACCTACAGGGAGGGCAGGGGTACCAACAACACAAGAAGCCCGCACCATTACTTACCCTGATCGATCAAGACGCACATTTCTTTCCATTCCACGTTTCTTTAAGGGCAGACTAAGATGCTCCAACCTGCACCGACTTGTACCACTTCCTTCCTCATCCTTCCCCAGCACCTGGCACCTACGCCTTACCCTGAGGTCACCCTAAGGTCATTGAGGGGGTCATTGACCGTGGCACGGGTTCTGACACCAAGCTACCTGGTTGATACCTGGTTGGATGGGGTTCTGGGAGTTGTTCTACTCCCCAGCCCGGCCCTAGGCCAGGCTTGACTTGGTGGCGCTTCAATCTTCTTGATTGATGGCTCGACTATGTGTCGAATCGTCTTTAAATTGCAGTTCGACCCTACCGTTTAGTTGAGCAGTAGCATAAAATTAAGCGTCGCGTTCTTGATCCATCAAACTGTGGGGTCCAAGGAGACTGCAAGTAGCGCCCACCGGACACAAGATCAGTAATATTAGGGCTGTCAACATCTCGCCTCATGCTGACAGGTTGCTGAAGGTTTGGTGGGTGGGGGTGGGGGGTCTGGAGGGTTATTAATGCCTAACAACCTATGAGCATTATTATAACCTATTAACCAAATGAGGGTTATTAATGCCTATAAACATACGGAGGGTATTAAGACCTAACAATCTATGAATATTAACTAAAATCCACAACAGCCTACTGCCAAGCTGCGAGGTATACTTTAATCCTACACAGTCCAGGACTTAAGTAGACTCAGTATATATACACCATTAATAGGGTATACACTTGGTATATATATGAATATATATTTCGTTTATACTTGCTCTCCCTGTGTATACATCAACAGTCCATCACGACGCCCACTAGGCTACGTCTCTTCACAGAGTATTTAACCATAAATTGTATTAAATAACGGCAAAAAAAATCCTGAAAATGATAAATCCAGCATGGAACATGATAAATCCAGCATGGAACATGATAAATCCAGCATGGAACATGATAAATCCAGCATGTGGACTGCATGGAACATAAATCCAGCATGGAACATGATAAATCCAGCATGTGGAACATGATAAATCCGCATGGAACATGATAAATTCAGCATGGAAACATGATAAAATCCAGCATGGAACATGATAAATCCATGGAACATGATAATCAGCATGGAACATGATAATCCAGCATGGGAACATGTAAATCCTAGCAAAAAATACTAGTCCCAGCAGGAAGCACTATTATATCTTGTACACGAGATAATTATGTAAACAAAACAAGAAAAAGTGGAACCTATTGAGAGCATTATTTTTTCATGGGAAACTATATTAATGTGTGACGGAGGCGCGGGCTCCGCCCAGTGTAAACATGGACATTATGAGATTAGCATTAACCCTGCTAGACTTTGTTCTCACATAATTCCCGGCTTCCAGTTTGCGGTGTTCGGCCTCGAGGCTGTAGCAGCGGCCGAATTGGCNAACAACAGTGGACTGGCTGGTCCCTTATCGATTGGTAGACTGTTTATGTTGGAGACCCGAGGTCCCTACAGCTGGCCGTGACAGCCTCTTCTGCTTCACCACCTCCTCATCAACTCCTTCACCACTACCTTCATCAACTCCCTCACCACTACCTTCATCAACTCCTTCACCACTACTTTCATCAACTCCTTCACCACTACTTTCATCAACTCCTTCACCACTACTTTCATCAACTCCACTTCACATGCTTCACCTATATATCCTCCATATTCTCCCGTTCCGATTCAATTGTCTCTTGAACACATTCACTTTTGTCTGGGGTATATTGTTGTTTAAGATGGTATTGAACAGCCATGGAGCATTAAGCCTTGTCTGCGCCTATGGCACCTGTACTCGTCAATGGCTCTATCTTGGACCTGGTGTTTTAGCAGCAGGTGCAGGAGACAGCAATATTAGCACCAGCATCCGACTACAGCTCTCGCATATAGCAGGTGGAGGCAACAGCAGCCGCAGCAGGAGGAGGAGCCCCCCTTCCCCTACGGTGGCGTCCCCTGCTGGAGAGGCAGGAGGTGGGTGTAGTTACTTTAGTGTTACATCAGCACACGCGGCCGGCCGGGTCTACGCAGTACCCACCCCCGGACGCTTGTACCAAGATGGAGGCGAGCGTTCACATCTCATCATAACGACGTCATCCCTTTCCCTGGCGCCCCGCTCAGTCACCTTTCTTCCCCAAAATACAAATGTGTCGGTGGTCATTTACACACCAGGTTCCTGTCGGCCGACTGCAGTTCCTCCTCGCTGTACGGAAATGCCGAATGATCGACAAGATGTGCGCAGGAAATCATAAATAAGCATGTAAGTCCTTTGTCCCGCTGGTTGGAGCAGCGCCCCGTGTTGGCTGGGGGAGGCGGCGAGGCCTGCACACACACACACACACACACACACACACACACACACACACACACACACACACACACACACACACACACACACACACACACACATTCATTTAGCGTGATTTTCATTTAGCGTGATAGTGGAAAAATGGAATGCACTTGGGGAACAGGTCGTGGAAGCAAATACTATTCATACTTTTAAGACTAGGTATGATAGGGAAATAGGACAGGAGTCATTGTTGTAAACAACCGATGGCTGGAAAGGCGGGATCCAAGAGTCAATGCTCGATCCTGCAAGCACAAATAGGTGAGTACAAATAGGTGAGTACACACACACACACACACACACACACACACACACACACACACACACACACAGGGGGGCCAGGTAGCCTGGTGGATAGCGAGCAGGACTTGTAATTCTGTGGCGCGGGTTCGATTCCCGCACCCGGCAGAAACAAATGGGCAAAGTTTCTTTCACCCTGAATGCCCCTGTTACCTAGCAGTAAATAGGTACCTGGAGTTAGTCAGCTGTCACGGGCTGCTTCCTGGGGTGTGTGTGTGTGTGGTGTGAAAAAAAAGTAGTTAGCGTAGTTAGTAAACATTTGATTGACAGTTGAGAGGCGGGCCGAAAGAGCAAAGCTTAACCCCCGTAAAATACACCTAAGTGAATACACACACACACACACACACACACACACACACACACCACACACACCACACACACACACACACACACACACACACACACACACATAGTGTATAGTAAGATACTATGTATCTCCATAGTGTATGGTAAGTCACTGGAAACGGGGGACCTACCAGAAATATGGAAGACTGCTAATGTAGTACCAATATACAAAAGGGTGACAGACAAGAGGCACTGAACTACAGGCCAGTGTCCTTAACTTGTATACCATGCAAGGTGATGGAGAAGATTGTGAGAAAAAACCTAGTAACACATCTGGAGAGAAGAGACTTCGTGACAACCCATCAACATGGGTTCAGGGAGGGTAATCTTGCCTTACAGGATTGATAGAATTCTACGATCAGGTGACAAGAATTAAGCAAGAAAGAGAAGGGTGGGCGGACTGCATTTTTTGGACTGTCGGAAAGCCTTTGACACAGTACCCCATAAAAGGTTGATGCATAAGCTGGAGAAACAGGCAGGAGTAACAGGTAGGGCGCTCCAGTGGATAAGGGAGTACCTAAGCAATAGGAAACAGAGAGTTACAGTGAGGGGTGAGACCTCAGACTGGCGTGAAGTCACCAGTGGAGTCCCACAGGGCTCTGTACTTGGACCTATCCTGTTTCTGATATACGTAAACGATCTCCCAGAGGGTATAGACTCATTCCTCTCAATGTTTGCTGACGACGCCAAATTATGAGAAGGATTAAGACAGAGGAGGACAGCTTGAGACTTCAAGAAGACCTGGACAAGCTGCAGGAATGGTCGAACAAATGGCTGTTAGAGTTTAACCCAAGCAAATGTAATGTAATGAAGATAGGAGTAGGAAGCAGGAGACCAGATACAAGGTATCATTTGGGAGATGAAATACTTCAAGAGTCAGAGAGAGAGAAAGACCTGGGGGTTGATATCACGCCAGACCTGTCCCCTGAAGCTCATATCAAGAGGATAACATCAGCAGCATATGCCAGGTTGGCTAACATAAGAACGGCCTTTAGAAACTTGTGTAAGGAATCTTTCAGAACATTATATACCACATATGTCAGACCAATCCTGGAGTATGCGGCTCCAGCATGGAGTCCCTATCTAGTCAAGCATAAGACTAAACTGGAAAAGGTTCAAAGGTTTGCCACCAGACTAGTACCCGAGCTGAGAGGTATGAGCTACGAGGAGCGACTGCAGGAATTAAACCTCACTTCGTTGGAAGACAGAAGAGTTAGGGGGGACATGATCACCACATTCAAGATTCTCAGGGGAATCGACAGGGTTGATAAAGACAGGCTGTTTAACACAAGGGGCACACGCACTAGGGGACACAGGTGGAAGCTGAGTGCCCAAATGAGCCACAGAGATATTAGAAAGAACTTTTTTAGTGTCAGAGTGGTTGACAAATGGAATGCATTAGGAAGCGATGTGGTGGAGGCTGACTCCATACACAGTTTCAAATGTAGATATGATAGAGCCCATTAGGCTCAGGAAACTGTACACCTGTGATTGACGGTTGAGAGGCGGGACCAAAGAGCCAGAGCTCAACCCCCGCAAGCACAACTAGGTGAGTACAACTAGGTGAGTACACACACACACACACACACACACACACACACACACACACACACACTCCTTATACCTACTTCTATTATGCACCAAACACATCTAGTCCCTCAGTTATTATTAGTAGCATTATCCCCAATTATTGCTACATTAATTAGTTCCAAACTGTAGGTGGAAGGGTTTGTGGCGCACTTTATGGGGGAGGAAATGGTAGACACTTTAGATGACTAAGAGAGGAGTGCAGCAGACGCACTTTAAGGCAGGGGTCAAGCACTGTACTAAGGAAGCGTGCTGCCCGGGAGTATAAATAGACCAGCTCTCAACTTAGCAGCAATAATTTTAACCAAGGCGGACCGTATTCCATCACGGGCGGCTGGCTGCTCCCCCCCCCCCCCTCATACTGAGCACCTCTCCCTCTCCCTCACCCTCACCCTCTCCCTCACCCTCTGCCTCTCCCTCACCCTCTCCCTCACCCTCTGCCTCTCCCTCACCCTCTCCCTCTCCCTCTGCCTCTCCCTCACCTCCACATTCACTCCGTTAAAATAATGAGTTTCTTTACTCGGAGCACCAGAAGAGATTCTTCCATAGCTGTCTGTCTGTATTTCTACTTTCTAAAAATTATGGAAAATGAAATACTTTAATTTTATAGAAGTGCAGATTGCGTGAAGGAAATCTACATAATAACTCTCCGTTAGACCAGGAGGCATAGCGAGAAGTGCAAAACATCGGCGTTAAAAAGCAGAGGCGCAGTAGGTAGTGGCAGACCAACCGGGCTGTGGGGGCCGCTCCAACAGCCTGGTGGGTCAAGCTCTCACACGTTGACCCTGGCCTTGGGCCGGGCTTGGGGAGTAGAACTCCCAGAACCCCATCAAACAGGTAGGCTACTAGACAATTACCTGGTTGATACCTGGTTGATGGGGTTCTGGGAGTTCTTCTACTCCCCAAGCCCGGCCCGCGGCCAGGCTTGACTTGTGAGAGTTTGGTCCACTAGGCTGTTGCTTGGAGCGGCCCGCAGGCCCACATACCCACCACAGCCCGGTTGGTCAGATACTCCTTGGAGGAATAAATCTAGTTTCCTCTTGAAGATGTCCACGGTTGTTCCGGCAATATTTCTTATGCTTGCAACATTCAATTGCAACATATACATCAGGGGTCACTATCAACATCAGGGGTCCACGACCTTTCAACACTCTCCCGCTACACAAGGGCATAACTGGCCGACCTCTCACGGCGTTCAAATGAGAACTTGATGAACCCCCTCCCATGGATTTATCAACCACCAACCATTGAATTTACGGACCACCACCGTAAAATCTGGTCAAGACCTGGCCGGGGGACATTGATCTCCGGAACGACCACAAGGTGACAGGGAGGGATGGAGCGAGAGGAGGAGGAGGAAGGTAGGTAAACAGGCAGGCAGGTAGATAGGTCAGTTGGGAGGCGAGGGCTGTCACCTGCCAATAAGGCACGCGGACAGGAGGTGAGGGATAGGAGGAGGAGGTCGGCAGCTGCAACAACCAATGAGAAAAAACTTTTCTTTCCATAATTCTTTCACAAATGTCTAACTACACGTCTATTATTGATTACTGCTGCTATGTATATTTCCCCCCAGGAAGGAGCCTTGTCGGGTCGCGGGGACCTGGACCACCAGAATCAACGCAAAGTAACCGCAAGGAGGGTGTGTAGGGTCACCTTCGTCGCCCCTTGGCCAGATGGTGACGAAGGTGACCAAGACAGCCAGCGACCTCCGTCACCTTCAGTGGTCACCTTCAGTGTAACCCAGGGAGGCTCCTGACGAGGCTACGACGCGCTCATACGCACGCGCGTCCACACGTACTTACAACAGCATATCTCCTAAAACAACAGTACTTATAACAGCTGTTTAGTCGACGACCAACGGCGGACTATTACACAAAAAAGAGAGCACGTTTTGCACTATTGCCGCAAGATAACGTAAGCTTTTAAGGGTTGATAGATGTTAATCTTCTTGTTTGAGGAGCTGTTCACTTGAGACAGCTAAGCAAGTCCCAGCTGTGTCTGAGTACAAGTGACAGGATGAACAACCCAGCGGGTTTACTTCCTATTGGGGAGTGTTGTACATGCTGCTATGGCGGTGTGTCCACTCACAAGATGAGTGGCACTGCCCAATAAACTCACCCCTCGGGGCAAAATTTACAAAAAAAAAAAATTTGCCGAGGGCTCAAAAAAGCCCTAAGGTAAGATAATTATCAGGAGAGAGCACTATGCCATTACGACTACATACAGCTTGGAAGGGATATGAGGATAACTATTTAGGATAGGACGGAGGGAAGATTAGGTTAGAATACCTAACTTCCTATTCAATTCCACGTATCCGCTGCCAAACTTTCTATAAATCCCACATATCCACCCCCTGCCTAGCTTCCTATCCAATCCCACACATCCCCTGCCTAACACCCTCCCCAATCCCCTGCTGGGCCATACAAGCTAAAATAAGAGAGAACCCCCCGGAAATAATTAAAGAAAGCGGGAACAAAAGCACAACAAAGCGAGGTAAAATAAAGCCAAAGAAAACGGGCAAGCCGGTGGTCGAAAATGTGCCCAAAAAAGAAGGGAAATTTTCAAATTTCCTGGAGAGATTAAAGGGCGGTGTCAGGATTTTAACCCGTATATAAATCAGGTTTTCATATTTTGGCCCCGTCCTCCGTAAAATTTTTGAGCCCAAATCACTTTAGGAATGCAGCGGCCATGAATCAGTGTGATGTATGGAGTATGCCCCCAGGCAAGGAAATCGAACATGCGCTCATACACATTTATGGACAAATACAACCACACTTGCGCACACAGGTGGGGTACTAGGCCAGTACACACAGGTGGGGTACTAGGCCAGTACACACACAGGTGGGGTACTAGGCCAGTACACACAGGTGGGGGTACTAGGCCAGTACACACACAGGTGGGGGCCAGTACTGGGGTACTAGGCCAGTATACACACAGGTGGGGTACTAGGCCAGTACACACAGGTGGGGTACTAGGCCAGTACACACAGGTGGGGGTACTAGGCCAGTACACACAGGTGGGGGTACTAGGCCAGTACACACACAGGTGGGGTACTAGACCAGTACACACAGGTGGGGTACTAGACCAGTATACACAGGTGGGGTACTAGACCAGTATACACAGGTGGGGTACTAGGCCAGTATACACAGGTGGGGTACTAGGCCAGTACACACACAGGTGGGGTACTAGGCCAGTACACACACAGGTGGGGTACTAGACCAGTACACACAGGTGGGGTACTAGACCAGTATACACAGGTGGGGTACTAGGCCAGTATACACAGGTGGGGTACTAGGCCAGTATACACAGGTGGGGTACTAGACCAGTACACACAGGTGGGGTACTAGACCAGTATACACAGGTGGGGTACTAGGCCAGTATACACAGGTGGGGTACTAGGCCAGTATACACAGGTGGGGTACTAGGCCAGTATACACAGGTGGGGTACTAGGCCAGTATACACAGGTGGGGTACTAGGCCAGTATACACAGGTGGGGTACTAGACCAGTACACACAGGTGGGGTACTAGACCAGTATACACAGGTGGGGTACTAGGCCAGTATACACAGGTGGGGTACTAGGCCAGTATACACAGGTGGGGTACTAGGCCAGTACACACACAGGTGGGGTACTAGACCAGTACACACAGGTGGGGTACTAGACCAGTATACACAGGTGGGGTACTAGGCCAGTATACACAGGTGGGGTACTAGGCCAGTACACACAGGTGGGGTACTAGGCCAGTACACACAGGTGGGGTACTAGGCCAGTACACACAGGTGGGGTACTAGGCCAGTACACACACAGGTGGGGTACTAGGCCAGTACACACAGGTGGGGGTACTAGGCCAGTACACACACAGGTGGGGGTACTAGGCCAGTACACACACAGGTGGGGTACTAGGCCAGTACACACAGGTGGGGTACTAGGCCAGTACACACACAGGTGGGGTACTAGACCAGTACACACAGGTGGGGTACTAGGCCAGTACACACAGGTGGGGTACTAGGCCAGTACACACACAGGTGGGGGTACTAGGCCAGTACACACACAGGTGGGGGTACTAGGCCAGTACACACACAGGTGGGGGTACTAGGCCAGTACACACACAGGTGGGGGTACTAGGCCAGTACACACACAGGTGGGGTACTAGGCCAGTACACACAGGTGGGGTACTAGGCCAGTACACACAGGTGGGGGTACTAGGCCAGTACACACACAGGTGGGGGTACTAGGCCAGTATACACACAGGTGGGGTACTAGGCCAGTACACACACAGGTGGGGGTACTAGGCCAGTACACACAGGTGGGGGTACTAGGCCAGTACACACACAGGTGGGATACTAGGCCAGTACACACAGGTGGGGTACTAGGCCAGTACACACACAGGTGGGGGTACTAGGCCAGTACACACACAGGTGGGGGTACTAGGCCAGTACACACACAGGTGGGGGTACTAGGCCAGTACACACAGGTGGGGTACTAGGCCAGTACACACACAGGTGGGGTACTAGGCCAGTACACACAGGTGGGGTACTAGGCCAGTATACACACAGGTGGGGTACTAGGCCAGTACACACACAGGTGGGGGTACTAGGCCAGTACACACAGGTGGGGTACTAGACCAGTACACACACAGGTGGGGGTACTAGGCCAGTACACACAGGTGGGGTACTAGGCCAGTACACACAGGTGGGGTACTAGGCCAGTACACACACAGGTGGGGGTACTAGGCCAGTACACACAGGTGGGGGTACTAGGCCAGTACACACAGGTGCGGGTACTAGACCAGTACACACACAGGTGGGGTACTAGGCCAGTACACACACAGGTGGGGTACTAGGCCAGTACACACACAGGTGGGGTACTAGGCCAGTACATACACAGGTGGGGTTACTAGGTCAGTACACACACAGGTGGGGTACTAGGCCAGTACACACACAGGTGGGGTTACTAGGTCAGTACACACACAGGTGGGGTACTAGACCAGTACACACACAGGTGGGGTACTAGACCAGTACACACACAGGTGGGGTTACTAGGTCAGTACACACAGGTGGGGTACTAGACCAGTACACACACAGGTGGGGTACTAGGTCAGTACACACACAGGTGGGGTACTAGACCAGTACACACACAGGTGGGGTTACTAGGTCAGTACACACACAGGTGGGGTACTAGGCCAGTACACACACAGGTGGGGGTACTGGGCCAGTACACACACAGGTGGGGTACTAGGCCAGTACACACAGGTGGGGGTACTAGGCCAGTACACACACAGGTGGGGTACTAGGCCAGTACACACACAGGTGGGGTTACTAGGTCAGTACACACACAGGTGGGGGTACTGGGCCAGTACACACACAGGTGGGGTACTAGGCCAGTACACACAGGTGGGGGTACTGGGCCAGTACACACACAGGTGGGGTACTAGGCCAGTACACACACAGGTGGGGGTACTAGGCCAGTACACACAGGTGGGGTACTAGGCCAGTACACACAGGTGGGGTACTAGGCCAGTACACACAGGTGCGGGTACTAGACCAGTACACACAGAAGGCAGTCTTTAGTGTCCATGTAGTGATCAGAGGAATGAATTTATTCCTAAACAAAAGACGACCATATGGACGTCTTGGCCCATATGGCCCTCGTCCACACTAATGACAGTATTGGACAGCATCACTCATCCTGTAAGTGAACACACCATCATAGTGACAGGACTGGGCAGCACCACTCATGCTGCTAAATTAAGCACCCTAGCATTCACAATATACAAACTTTAAGCAATCACAATATACAAACTAAAAACAACATCGCACAGACCAAATACACTGATGGATCACTCAATACAGCTACAGGGAGGGCAGGAAGTGCTGTTATTGCTCATCAGCCCGATGGCAGCACAATTCAAAGGAATATGAGTTAGTAACTGGGTATCCACAATGCAAGCTGCGTAGGTAGCAATACTGGTAGCACTCGAAATTATTGACAACATTGAAGTAGACAGCTTACGTATTTCCGACTCCCTTTCCTCACTGCTAGCAATAAGTAATTTGCAATTAAGTAATACCGTGCTTGTTTCAGAGTCCAGACATAGATATATAAGCATACTTAGCAAGGGGGTAAATATAAAAATGTTGTGGATTCCTTCTCACATTGGCCTGCAGGAATTATTGAACGGAATCTTGAGTTATCAAAAAGGTCATTTGAAAGTGTCATTAGACGAGAACTCCTGGATGAATTTGAAGAAAGTAGAACAGTACAAACTGGAACTAGCAGGTCCATTGTTCATCACAATGTGAAGTAAAACATGTGTATGGGGCAAGTAACAAAGTCAGTAGACTAACAGATGTTGTCACAGCTCGTATAAGACTTGGCTACAAGTATCTCTGGCAGTTCGGCTTGTATGGGGATCTAGATGAAGTAAAGTATAAAGTGTGTGGACAAAGACGGGGAACACTGTCTTTGCAGGGAGCCGGTCGGCCGAGCGGACAGCACGCTGGGCACGTGATCCTGTGGTCCCGGGTTCGATCCCGGGCGCCGGAGAGAAACAATGGGCAGAGTTTCTTTCACCCTATGCCCCTGTTACCTAGCAGTAAAATAAGTACCTAGGAGTTAGTCAGCTGTCACGGACTACTTCCTGCGGGTGGAGGCCTGGTCGAGGACCGGGCCGCGGGGACACTAAAGCCCCGAAATTATCTCAAGATAACTAACACACTCGAACACTATATTTTGGATTGTAGTAAAATTGAGTACCCAGACCAATCACACAATATGTCTGATGCTCACACGGTATCAAAATAAAAAACCTCCACCAGTATTGGCCCTATATTTACAACTGAAGGTACGTACACAGAGGACAACAAAGAAATTAGTGAAATTCTAAGAAGCCAGTATGAGGCTATGTTTAGCACACCAATAAACAACATGAAAGCTGATGATCCAGACAGCTTCTTTATGAATGACATTCAAGCTGCAGATAATGTAACGGATATTAACACGAACTCGGAAGACTTTGAAAGTGTAATTGACATATACCCCATGCACTCAGCTCCTGGGCCGGACTCGTGGAATTCAATATTCATCAAGAAATGTAAAGTACCAGTAGCGAGAGCACTCAGCGTAATATGGAGAAAGAGCTTGGATACAGGGGAGATACCAGCAGCACTTAAATCTGCAGATATAGCTCCTCTGCACAAGGGAGGCAGTAAGGCCTTGGCAAAATAAAATATAGACCAGTTGCATTGACATCACACATCATAACAGTTTTTGAAAGTGATTAGAAATCAAATTTCTAGTTTTATGGAAAATAATGAGCTACACAACCCAGGACAACATGGATTTAGAGCGGGCAGATCCTGTCTGCCACAGTTACTCAACCACTGACAAAATCACAGAAGCTCTAGAAGAAAAGCAAAATGCAAATATTGTATACACAGACTTTGCAAAGGCATTCGACAAATGTGACCATGGAGTGATAGCACACAAAATGAGGTCAATGGGAATAACTGGTAAAGTAGGACGCTGGATACTCAATTTCCTGTCGAACAGAACACAAAGAGTCAATCAAATCAAATCGAGTCCAAGCGCAGTTAAAAGCTCGGTACCTCAGGGTACAGTCCTTGCACCACTGCTGTTCCTTATTCTCATATCACATATAGACAAAAATATAAGTCACAGCTTCGTGTCATCTCAAAGCTCTCCAAATGTACTCTCTAGAAAGGAGACGAGAGAAATACCAAATAATATACACGTGGAAAATACTGGAGGGCCAGGTCCCAAATCTACACAGTAAAATAACAACGTACTGGAGTGAACGATATGGAAGAAAATGCAAGATTGAACCAGTGAAGAGCAGAGGTGCCATAGGCACAATCAGAGAACACTGTATAAACATCAGAGGTCCACGGTTGTTCAACGTCCTCCCAGCGAGCATAGGAAACATTGCCGGAACAACCGTGGACATCTTCAAGATGAAACTAGATTGTCTTCAAGATGAAACTAGATTGTTTTCTAAAAAAAAGTGCCGGACCAACTGTGGTGAGTATGTGGGCCGCTCCAAGCAGCAGCCTGGTGGACCAAACTCACAAGTCAAGCCTGGCCTCGGGCCGGGCTTGGGGAGTAGAAGAACTCCCACAACCCCATCAACCAGGTATTCTGTAATCTAGTCCTGAGACCGCATTACGCTGTCTACAGAGTTCCTCACTCTAATGACTCCTTATATCAAGTGCAATCAATTACACTTTTATCAATTACTAGTCTTCCGATATTTCCCAAGAAGAGATCATGATATAACTCTCTTGTTTCCGTTTGAGAGAGAGAGAGTGAGTGAGTGAGTGAGAGAGAGAGAGAGAGAGAGAGAGAGAGAGAGAGAGAGAGAGAGAGAGAGAGAGAGAGAGAGAGAGAGAGAGAGAGAGAGAGAGAGAAAACGTACCTAAAACCGAAGTTAAAATCTTTAGTGAATCTATGAAAGCACTAAATGATTTTGAACTTTTTTTGGAGGGGGGGGGGGGAATGTCTTACTATGAGTAAGATGGGTGTTGTGGAAGATGATGTCAAGAAGGTTACACAAGATCCCACTGGTGGTTGGGCTCCGTTTTCTTTACTGTTATTACTGAGCATACCTCCCTGGTAATGGTTATCTGCTCCATTTGCTACAAAAACAAATATATATATATACATATATTACTGATGTTTTGAATCCTGTACGAAATCGGCCACACCTCCAAGTGTTCCACCAGCCACACCTCCAAAGGTCCTGGCGTGAATGAGGTAAAGAGCATTATGTGGTACTTCATTTTGTCCACGAACACACTCCCTCATGCGGGTGGGTCCTGCGTGGTTCCTATTGAGGCCAACATTCCCAGCCTCTCCTACACTGTAGTCCACTGGCGAGGACTACAAACAAAACAAGACTCACACTCCCCCCCCCCCCCCCGTAGACAATCTCCTGGCCTTATCTCCCTCTTGGCCGGAATATCCATCTCCAGACGCCCCCCGCGAGCCCAATAAACATTTCCGATCAAACTGAAGCATACAAATGAATTTTCAGAACTTCTTGCAGAGTCCCGCGAGGAGAGTAGAGGAGGGAGGCAGTCTGCCGGGGCTGGCAGCGGCAGGAAGATGACAGAAAGGAAAAACACGATCTGTGACACTTCTTGAGCGAAACCCGGAGGGATCGGAGGTGGCGGCCAGACCAGCACGCTGTCGAAGGAGCGAAGTGGTTTGGGAAAGACTGAAATGGTGTGAGAATGGCCGACTGGGTACTGAGACGATCACTCGGCCAAGACGAATCCTGGACGCCTTGCAATATATTGATCCTTAGCAGTCGTCGTCCTGCTGCTGCTGCTGCTGCTGCTCCTGGTCTTCCTCACTCTAACTCAACCCTCCTCCTCCTCCTCCCTCCACTCAGCTCTCTTCTCCCGTCATATCTCATCCTCTCCTCATACTTCCTCCTCCTCCTCCTCCTCCTCCTCCCTTCCCTCGTAACACTAAGCATCTCATCATTCTGGGTTCCTTTCTCTCTCGGTGAGAGTTTCCAGACTTCATCTGTTAGTGAGGTTGTGTATTCTAGTTCCCAATTATTCACTTTATGTCTGAAATTGAATTTAGTGAATTCTGCTGCACGAGGAGCTGAGAGTGGCGGCGTCCGTCCAACACGCTGTCATCTTAGTGACGACCATTTGTGATCATTACGTAAAGTAACAGTTTATCACTGGCAAAATATCGTTCACAACGTTTTATTTTCAATTTAATTCTGTTATTTACAGGCTTAAGACAAGTTTATTACAGAACCTTTCACACTAGAGATGTTATACCAATGATGATACTCTTCAAGACGCTAGTGCTCTCTAGAGTAGAGTACTGCTGCACAATGACAGCCCCTTTCAAAGCTGGAGAAATTGCTGACCTGGAGATCGTGCAGAGATCTTTAGTCGGTCTATTGGGACCGACTAAAGAGCCTAAATCTGTACTCCCTTGAGCGCAGGCGGGAAGAGATACATAATAATTTACACGTGGAAAATAGTAGAGGGGCTGGTCCCAAACCTGCACACAAAAATAAC
Source organism: Procambarus virginalis (assembly GCA_020271785.1). Lineage (NCBI taxonomy): Eukaryota > Metazoa > Arthropoda > Malacostraca > Decapoda > Cambaridae > Procambarus > Procambarus virginalis. The sequence continues at coordinate 11,983,710 of WNGS01000690.1, read as the reverse complement.
ATCACATGAGACCAGAAGGCATGGCAGGATGTGCAGAATACCCCCCTTGAAGAGCAGAGGTGCAACAGATACTCTGAGAGAGAACTATCAACATCAGAGGCCCGAGACTGTTCAACACGCTTCCACTACACATAAGGGACATAACTGGCCGACCCCTCACAGTGTTCAAGAGAGAACTGGATAAACACCTCAAAAGGATACCCGATTAACTAGGCTGTGATTCATATGTCAAGCTGCCAGCAACCGCGTCCAACAGCCTAGTTGACCAGTCCAGCAACTAGGAGGCCTGGTCAGGGACCGGGCCGCGGGGACGTAGAGCCCCAAAATCATCACAAGGTAACCCCCCCCCCACCACCACCACTACCACCCTCCCCTTCCCCCAGCTCACTATGTTCCAGCATTTTCTGGGATGTATCAATCTGCATTTTGTGCCCTTGGGCTCATATTTGCATACCCCCTTCTGCATAATATTTGCAAATATTTTCATATATATTCTTTCCAGGTGTTTCTTTCAGTGCTTCTTTTTGTAACCTGTTCTTTAGAGCCATCTGTGTTCTGTCCTAACTTGTGTTTACACATCTCCATATGGTCCTCTTTATTAATATTGCTGTTTGGCTCTTCAGTATTGCTGTGCTTCTCGACACACTGATCCACTCACTCACTCACTCTGCTCATATTTAGGAGTTGGGCGGCTGAGTAGACAGCGATCGGGGGTCGTAGTCCTAAGGGCCCGGGTTCGATCCCCAGAGGAGGCGGAAACTAATGGGCAGTGTCTTTCACCCTGATCCCGCCCCCCCCTGTTCACCTAGCAGTAAACAGGTACCTGGGGGTTAGACAGCTGCTACGGGCTGCTTCCTGGGGTGTGTGTGTGTGTTAGAGAGAAATATATGTAGTAGCTATAATAGAGTAAAAATTGATTAGTTGAAAAGCGGGGTCTAAGAGCTAATAACTCGATTCTGTAGGCTTATAGTAAATATAAACACACACACACACACACACACCGGTATCATTGACAAGTGTAATAGTCAAAATATTGGAAAAAATAATTAAAACTAAATGGGTAGCACACCTGGAGAGAAATGATATAATATCAGACAGACAGTATGGTTTTCGATCTGGTAGATCCTGTGTATCGAATTTACTCAGTTTCTATGATCGAGCAACAGAGATATTACAGGAAAGAGATGGTTGGGCTGACTGCATCTATCTGGACCTAAAAAAGGCTTTCGACAGAGTTCCACATAAGAGGTTGTTCTGGAAACTGGAAAATATTGGAGGAGTGACAGGTACGCTTCTAACATGGATGAAAAACTTTCTGACTGATAGAAAAATGAGGGCAGTGATCAGAGGCAATGTATCGGACTGGAGAAATGTCACAAGTGGAGTACCACAGGGTTCAGTTCTTGCACCAGTGATGTTTATTGTCTACATAAATGATCTACCAGTTGGTATACAGAATTATATGAACATGTTTGCTGATGATGCTAAGATAATAGGAAGGATAAGAAACTTAGATGATTGTCATGCCCTTCAAGATGACCTGGACAAAATAAGTACATGGAGCGCCACTTGGCAAATGGAATTTAATGTTAATAAATGCCATGTTATGGAATGTGGAATAGGAGAACATAGACCCCACACAACCTATATATTATGTGAGAAATCTTTAAAGAACTCTGATAAAGAAAGAGATCTAGGAGTGGTTCTAGATAGAAAACTATCACCTGAGGACCACATAAAGAATATTGTGCAAGGAGCCTATGCTATGCTTTCTAACTTCAGAATTGCTTTTAAATACATGGATGGGGATATACTAAAGAAATTGTTCATGACTTTTGTTAGGCCAAAGCTAGAATATGCAGCTGTTGTTTGGTGCCCATATCTTAAGAAGCACATCAACAAACTGGAAAAGGTGCAAAGACATGCTACTAAGTGGCTCCCAGAACTGAAGGGTAAGAGCTACGAGGAAAGGTTAGAAGCATTAAATATGCCAAAACTAGAAGACAGAAGAAAAAGAGGTGATATGATCACTACATACAAAATAGTAACAGGAATTGATAAAATCGACAGGAAAGATTTCCTGAGACCTGGAACTTCAAGAACAAGAGGTCATAGATATAAACTGGCTAAACACAGATGCCGAAGAAATATAAGAAAATTCACTTTCGCAAACAGAGTGGTAGACGGTTGGAACAAGTTGGGGGAGAAGGTGGTGGAGGCCAAGACCGTCAGTAGTTTCAAAGCGTTATGTGACAAAGAGTGCTGGGAAGACGGGACACCACGAGCGTAGCTCTCATCCTGTAACTACACTTAGGTAATTACACACACACAACACACACACACACACACACACACACACACACACACACACACACACCGGGTTGATAAAGACAGGCTGTTTAACACAAGGGGCACACGCACTAGGGGACACAGGTGGAAACTGAGTGCCCAAATGAGCCACAGAGATATTAGAAAGAACTTTTTTAGTGTCAGAGTGGTTGACAAATGGAATGCATTAGGCAGTGATGTGGTGGAGGCTGACTCCTTACACAGTTTCAAGTGTAGATATGATAGAGCCCAGTAGGCTCAGGAATCTGAACACCAGTTGATTGACGGTTGAGAGGCGGGACCAAAGTGCCAGAGCTCAACCCCCGCAAGCACAACTAGGTGAGAACTAAGCCAGTACACACACAGGCCTATTGAAAACTAGAATTTGGAAACATAAGAGAAAATGCCTCCCTCCCCCCTCCCGTCATCGCCAAGGTAAGCTAGTTTTTGGGAACCATGGTGGCTACCAGATACACCTGTCCAGCCACCTGGCTGGGGCAGGTGTATCTGGCTGGGGCAGGTGTATCTGGCTTGCCAGGTGGCTGTGGCAGGTGTATCTGGCTTGCCAGATGGCTGTGGCAGGTGTATCCGGCTTGCCAGGTGGTTACCTGGTTGATACCTGGTTGATGGGGTTCTGGGAGTTCTTCTACTCCCCAAGCCCGGCCCGAGGCCAGGCTCGACTTGTGAGAGTTTGATCCACCAGGCTGTTGCTTGGAGCGGCCCGCAGAGCCACATACCCACCACAGCCCGGCTGATCCGGGACTTCTCTTAGGAAACAGTCCAGTTTTCTCTTGAAGATGTCCACGGTTGTTCCGGCAATATTTCTTATAGTCGCTGGGAGGACGTTGAACAACCGCGGACCTCTGATGTTTATACAGTGTTCTCTGATTGTGCCTATGGCACCTCTGCTCTTCACTGGTTCAATCTTGCATTTTCTTCCATATCGTTCACTCCAGTACGTTGTTATTTTACTGTGTAGATTTTGGACCTGGCCCTTCAGTATTTTCCACGTGTATATTATTTGGTATCTCTCTCGTCTCCTTTCTAGAGAGTACATTTGGAGAGCTTTGAGACGATCCCAATAATTTAGGTGGCTGTGGCAGGTGTATCCGGCTTGCCAGGTGGCTGTGGCAGGTGTATCCGGCTTGCCAGGTGGCTGTGGCAGGTGTATCCGGCTTGCCAGGTGGCAGTGGCAGGTGTATCCGGCTTGCCAGGTGGCTGTGGCAGGTGTATCCGGCTTGCCAGGTGGCTGTGGCAGGTGTATCCGGCTTGCCAGGTGGCAGTGGCAGGTGTATCCGGCTTGCCAGGTGGCTGTGGCAGGTGTATCTGGCTTGCCAGGTGGCTGTGGCAGGTGTATCCGGCTTGCCAGGTGGCTGTGGCAGGTGTATCCGGCTTGCTAGGTGGCTGTGGCAGGTGTATCCGGCTTGCCAGGTGGCAGTGGCAGGTGTATCCGGCTTGCCAGGTGGCTGTGGCAGGTGTATCTGGCTTGCCAGGTGGCTGTGGCAGGTGTATCCGGCTTGCTAGGTGGCTGTGGCAGGTGTATCCGGCTTGCCAGGTGGCTGTGGCAGGTGTATCCAGCTTGCCAGGTGGTTGTGGCAGGTATATCCAGCTTGCCAGGTGGATCTGGCTTGCAGGTGACTGTGGCAGGTATATTCGGCTTGCCAGGTGGCTGTGGCAGGTATATCCGGCTTGCCAGGTGGTTGTGGCAGGAATATCCGGCTTGCCATGTGGCTGTGGCAAGTATATCTAGCTTGCCAGGTGGCTGTGGCAGGTATATCCGGCTTGCCAAGTGGCTGTGGCAAGTATATCCAGCTTGCCAGGTGGCTGTGGCAGGTATATCCGGCTTGCCAGGTGGCTGTGGCAGGTGTATCCAGCTTGCCAGGTGGATCTGGCTTGCAGGTGACTGTGGCAGGTATATCCGGCTTGCAAGGTGGCTGTGGAAGGTATATCCGGCTTGCAAGGTGGCTGTGGAAGGTATATCCGGCTTGCCAGGTGGCTGTGGCAGGTATATCCGGCTTGCAAGGTGGCTGTGGAAGGTATATCCGGCTTGCCAGGTGGCTGTGGCAGGTCTATCTGGCTTGCCAGGTGGCTGTGGCAGGTGTATCCGGCTTGCTAGGTGGCTGTGGCAGGTGTATCCGGCTTGCCAGGTGGCTGTGGCAGGTGTATCCGGCTTGCCAGGTGGCTGTGACAGGTGTATCCGGCTTGCCAGGTGGCTGTGGCAGGTATATCCAGCTTGCCAGGTGGATCTGGCTTGCAGGTGACTGTGGCAGGTATATTCGGCTTGTCAGGTGGCTGTGGCAGGTATATCCGGCTTGCCAGGTGGCTGTGGAAGGTGTATCTGGCTTGCCAGGTGGCTGTGGCAGGTATATCCGGCTTGCCAAGTGGCTGTGGCAGGTATATCCAGCTTGCCAAGTGGCTGTGGCAGGTATATCCAGCTTGCCAGGTGGCTGTGGCAGGTATATCCGGCTTGCCAGGTGGCTGTGGCAGGTATATCCAGCTTGCCAGGTGGATCTGGCTTGCAGGTGACTGTGGCAGGTATATTCGGCTTGCCAGGTGGCTGTGGCAGGTATATCCGGCTTGCAAGGTGGCTGTGGCAGGTATATCCGGCTTGCCAGGTGGCTGTGACAAGTATATCCGGCTTGCCAAGTGGCTGTGGCAGGTATATCCAGCTTGCCAGGTGGCTGTGGCAGGTATAGCCGGCTTGCCAAGTGGCTGTGGCAGGTGTATCCGGGTTGCCAGGTGGCTGTGGCAGGTGTATCCGGCTTGCCAGGTGGCTGTGGCAGGTGTATCCGGCTTGCCAGGTGGCTGTGGCAGGTGTATCCGGCTTGCCAGGTGGCAGGTGTATCCGGCTTGCCAGGTGGCTGTGGCAGGTGTATCCGGGTTGCCAGGTGGCAGGTGTATCCGGCTTGCCAGGTGGCAGGTGTATCCGGCTTGCCAGGTACCCGCAACAGAACCTGGGTTAGAGGTGGTTGTGGTGGCACATGATTCACCTGCCCTCTGGACCAGTTTCTGACGTGGTTACATCCACAGCAAGTCACGCACAGGCGCGTGCGCACACACACGCACACACACACACACGCACACACTGGGATAGAAAACATAGATGGAAGGGTGAGAGTGGGAGAGGAGTGTAACAGGGCTGGAACAGAGGAGTGTTCCGGTGCGAGGCGTGACAGGTGGGACGGAACACACAAAAACAAAATGGGGTTAGAGCGGAATACTTCGTGTGAGAGAAGGAATATCTGTATCCGGACTTCACACGAAGGCCGGATACCGAATGAAGATTATGAAGGGTTGGTAAATACTTACCTGGAACATACCTGCAGAGGGTTCTAGGAGTTCGTCTACTCGCCGAGCCCGGCCCGAGGCCAGACTCGACTTGTGATAACTTGGTCCAACAGGCTGTTGCTTGGAGCGGCCCGCAGGCCTTCGTATCCACTACAGCCTGATTGGTCCAGCACTTCTAGCATGAACTTATCTAAGTGCCTCTTGAATACATTCACCTTTGTTCCGGCAATATTTCTAATGCTTGCTGGGAGGGTGTTGAACCGCTGTGGTGGACCGCTGATGTTCAGACAGTGTTCTCTGATTGTGTCTATGGCACCTCTACTCTTCAATGGTTCTATTCTGCATTTCCTTCCGTACCTTTCGCTCCAGTATGTTGTTATTCTACTGCGCAAAGTTGGGACCTGGCCTTCAAGTATCTTCCATGTATATATTATTTGATACCTTTCTCGTCTCCTTTCCAAAGAGTACATTTTGAGAGCTTTGAGACGGTGCCAGTAGTTTAGCTGCTTTATCGTGTCTATGAGGCTTCCATAAGGGGGTGAAGAGTCAGGCTATGTCGTACACACCAGCGTGACCTCGTCCCCTTACGCCAGTCACCGACCTGCTGGAGGTAGTGACCATCACCCCTCGCACAGCAACAGGCACACCACCCCTGCGGGTCCACGCTCGAGCACGCTCTACACCACATGTCCTCATCGTGTGGCAATAACCTTTGATATACGTTTTCTTCCGAACGACTTTCCCTTGATTAGAATAACCTGAGGTGATGACGCAGCTCCCAGGTACAACCACGACAGGTTACGCCAGAGTGTACGGTGGGGAGCTACGCTTCTATACGCTTTGTTCTTGTTATAGATTCAGCTACTCGGAACAAGTTCCAAGTACCACGGGCTATGGCGAGCCCGTAACACGCTTCCTTTTGTATACGCACCAGTACGTATGCTCCCCCCCCCTCACCCCTCACCAACACTACGCATCAACAAACGTACGCCCTCACGACTCGCATGAAGCCAGAGTTCTCCCTCACCACAACACTCCACCACACAGCCTCCACCAACACCGCCACCCGCACACAAACTTCTGACAGCAGGCACCTTGCATTCCAGACGACATAGAGGGAGACTTAGGTTGGGGGGGGGGCGTGTTAAGGGGGGTCTTGAGTTCGGCCATTCCCGGCTGTTCCAGGGGGGGGGGGGCGGGCAGAAGCGCCGGGAATGCTTTAAGTGCCCCTGGAATACAAGGCTGCTGACGGAAACAGGAATCTCCGAGAGCCTGGCTGAGCCTCCTGCTGGAATCGATAGTGTTGGATCGCATTCGCGTTTTTGTATCCAAGTGTCAGCTGGTTACAGCCGTGTGGCTCCACACCCCTGGTGGTGTGGAGCCACACCCCTGGTGGTGTGGAGCCACACCCCTGGTGGTGTGGCTCCACAACCACTGGTGGTGTGGCTCCACACCCCTGGTGGTGTGGCTCCACACCCCTAGTGGCGTGGCTCCACACCCCTGGTGGCGTGGCTCCACACCCCTGGTGGCGTGGCTCCACACCCCTGGTAACGTGGCTCCACACCCCTGGTGGCGGGGCTCCACACCCCTGGTGGCGTGGCTCCACACCCCTGGTGGCGTGGCTCCACACCCCTGGTGGCGTGGCTCCACACCCCTGGTGGCGTGGCTCCACACCCCTGGTGGCGTGGCTCCACACCCCTGGTGGCGTGGCTCCACACCCCTGGTGGCGTGGCTCCACACCCTGGTGGCGTGGCTCCACACCCCTGGTGGCGTGGCTCCACACCCCTGGGACATGAATGAGGGCCGCCAGACATGCTACACCTGTACAGCCATTCTCAAGACAGAGAAGAGAATAATTAAAACAATTCAGTGCCTCGAAAACCTAGACCAAAATGGCACTAGGCATACGATCAAGTTACATACCACTAAGAAAAATACAGAAATTGGAAAGGGGGACCCAGCCCCCCACCCCAATCTCCCATAATTGCTGGCCCACTATGACATGGCCTTAGCTGTCCTGGAAAGTACGCAAAACGCTCATATATATTCAGAGATTTTGCAAAAGCTTTCGACAAATGTGACCACGGTGTTATAGCACTCAAAAGTAATTACTGTCAAAGTAGGGAGATGGATCTTAATATCCCAACGAATATTACTCCAAAGTAATATTAAAATTAAAATTAAATCATCTCTCGTGTCCCCCAGGGTACTGTGCTTGCTCCAGTACTTTTTTTTCTCATTCTCATATCAGATATAGATAAGGACACCAGCTATATAAGTGTATAGAACACTGAGGGAACAGAACACTGGACGCGTGATCCTGTGGTCCCGGGTTCGATCTCGGGCGCCGACGAGAAACAATGGGCAGGGTTTCTTTCACCCTGATGCCCCTGTTACCTAGCAGTAAATAGGTACCTGGGAGTTAGTCAGCTGTCACTTGCTGCTTCTTGGGGGTGGAGGCCTGGTCGAGGACCGGGCCGCGGGGACACTAAGCCCCGAAATCATCTCAAGATAACCTCCAAACTGATGTAAATCAGATCTGAAGAAAGCGGCATGATATATAATTGAGACGAGGTCCAGCTCCTGCGCTGTGGTTAAAACGAACAAATTAAAACAGAAACCACACATAAAAGTATTGAAATCACACTATAGCAAAATAAATAAATAAATAAATAAATATAAAAGCAGCACAAAAGCCCTGGGAGCAATTATGTTGGAAGAACTTAATTGTAAAGAACATAAAAAGTAGCCGTCACAAGTGCAAGAAAAATGCGAGATTGGATAACAAGAACCTTCCAACAAGGACTGCCATACCAATGGTGATACTTTATAAGACACTAGTGCTCTCTAGGGTGGAATATTGTTCCACAATAACAGTCCCATTCAAAGCTATAGAAGAGGCTGACCTGGAAATCGCTCAGAGTTCTTTTACTGCCAGAATTCATTCAAACAAAACATCTAAATTATTGGAACAATTAAAATCCCCAAGTCTGCACTTCTTGGAACGAGAATAGAACATGATATGTACTATTCATGATATACATGAAATATAGTACATGATACTTTAAAAAATATTAGAAGGGCTGGTTCCAAATGTACACACGAAATAAGACCTTATGAGACAAGAAGACATGGGACAATATGCAAAATAGCCTCTTTTAAAAACATGTGTGTTTTTACATAGGATACGCTAAAAGTACCCCTGGGAGCTCACCTCCTAGGTCTGAATCCTCCCTCATAGCTCCTACTGACTTTCTCATTGATACATCATGTTAAGATGAGTTCTTTGTGTATTTGAAGAGAAGCGTTGTAGATGAACGTCTGAACCACAACCAGAGTGCATGGGGGGGGGGCAATGAGGGAAAATGCTGACTTGGCTTCACAGTTGAAGCCTCAGGACCCCCTAGAGGATTCAGTTGAATCCCAAGTTGCATTGCTTTTGACCATGTCGTGGTGATAGTGGTCTAAGGTGCGTGCTTGGAAGTACCAAGACCATAGGTTCGAATCCTCATCAAGGGGTTGCTAAAATGTTACGTTACAATGGTGGCAGCGGTGGGTTCTGAACCCCACGCCTGCGGAGAGACTAGTGTGGGAGGGGAAGACAAATGGCCGCCCCAGACACGCTCCTGGGAACACTGCCCCAAGCCACCCCTCCGCCTCTACCACCACCACAACACACCTTCCTTCTCCCTCTTTACACCTTAAAGTTACATACATCATTTCTAAGTACATGAGAAGTGGCCCGAATCTTACAGGTTAAACCGTATCACAGAAAGAGAGAAGTTTAGGAATGGTGTTGGGGAAGGTTGAAGGGAATGCGGGACATGGGAGAGAAGAACGATGATGACGTATTATTACTGTTATGATTAAGATTATTTAAGATTTGAAGAGCGGGAGAAGTGGGAGTGGTGCGGGTGCCTGCCAGGGCGGGTGACGCGACACAAGGAGAAGACGCTATCCCCACCTCCCTCTCCTCGCCAGGTCACCCCAGGCACTCAGCAGCAGCAGCAGGAGGAGGAAGAGGACGTGTAAGCTCGACACACACACACTGGCAGCAGCAGCAGCACGCCTCCTGCTCCTCCTCCTCCTCCTCCTCCTCCTGCTGCTGCTGCTGCTGCTGCTGGTCTTCAGTCAGAAGGCTTCTCTCCTGCAACACTTGTATTGACTTGCGTGGTCACTGGCCCTGCGACCCTCCCCCGCTCTCTCTCTCTCTCTCTCTCTCTCTCTCTCTCTCTCTCTCTCTCTCTCTCTCTCTCTCTCTCTCTCTCTCTCTCTCTCTCCTCTCTCTCTCTCTCTCTCTCTCTGTCTCTCCCTCTGTCTCCGTCTTTCCTGCCCACACACTCACCACCACAGCCAACCCCGGTCCCACACACACACACACACACACACACACACACACACACACACACACACACACCACAGCCAGCCCCGCCCCACACACACACACACACACACACACACACACACACACACACACACACCACACACACACACACACACACACACACACACCCACACCACAGCCATCCCCGGCCCCCACACACACACACACTGACGTTTCATCTAATCCTGTCAATGGCAGGGCTGGTGCAGCATACACGGTAATCAAGGATAATACTTTCCAACGCAGAAATGAAGAAAAAGCACGTATTGAGAACTATGCCTCTTCAACGCAAGCAGAGCTAACTGCCATTGTTATGGCGCTAAAGTTTCTTGAACGGAACACTAATGGTGCAGTGATTTGCACCGATTCAAAAGCAGCACTGCAAAGCCTAAGTAAAATCGGGCAGAAAATCTTGCAATAGTCGCTGAAATTAAGAGAGCTGTGAGAGTACTTATCAATCAGGGAAGAGTCATCAAGTTTATGTGGATCCCCTCCCATGTTGGGATATATGGGAATAACGAGCAGATGTGCTGGCTGCTGAAGGCGCTGAAGGAGACCATATTGAATACTTCATACCCAAGACTCTCCTACAAATTAGAGGTATTGTCAGGCAACATCACCGTGACAAGGTAACTGAGGAAAGGAGGATAGAAGCACAAACCAGTGACTCTGCACGATGGTACAACATGGTTGCAGCTGGCAATCCCAATCATTATGGCCGAAGAGGAGGAGGACGAGGAAGAGAATCAGTAATAGCGAGAATCCGTCTTGGATACAAATATCCTGGTGATATGGAATGGAAACAACAGTTGATCACGGAGTTGCAGAATCTGTGGTGAGAGTGATGGACACACCGCCTTGACCATTGTCTACGTGAATGTGAACACCTGAGAGACATCAGAAGTATGTGTAGAATAATAAACCCCACATTGTTTGAGTTAGGAAAACAGTATTTGTCAAATATTGATACTGTTCTTAAAGGATTTCCCCATTTTGCACCCGCAAGATAAGTAAGATTTTAAAGGTTGATAGATGTTAATCTTCTTGTTTGAGAGCTGTTCACTTGAGACAGTTAAGCAAGTCCCAGCTGTGTCTGGGTACAAGTGACAGGATGAACAACCCAGCGGGTTTTCTTCCTATTGGGAGTGTTGTACATGCTGCTATGGCGGTGTGTCCACTCACAAGATGAGTGGCGCTGCCCAATACTGTCACTATGGCGGTGTGTCCACTCACAAGATGAGTGGCGCTGCCCAATACTGTCACTATGGCGGTGTGTCCACTCACAGGATGAGTGGCGCTGCCCAATAAACTCGCCCCTCGGGCAAATTTAAAAAAAACTTTAATTTAAATTTAAAATTTAAAACTCACCCACCACAGCCAGCCCGGCCCACACTCACCACCACAGCCAGCCCCGGCCCCACACTCACCACCACAGCCAGCCCCGGCCCCACACTCACCACCACAGCCAGCCCCGGCCCCACACTCACCACCACAGCCAGCCCCGGCCACACACTCACCACCACAGCCAGCCCCGGCCCCCACACTCACACCACAGCCAGCCCCGGCACACACTCACCACCACAGCCAGCCCCGGCCCCACACTCACCACCACACCAGCCCCGGCCCCCACACTCACCACCACAGCCAGCCCCGGCCACACACTCACCACCACAGCCAGCCCCGGCCCCACACTCACCACCACAGCCAGCCCCGGCCACTCACCACCACAGCCAGCCCCGGCCCCACACCACCACACAGCCAGCCCCGGCCCCACACTCACCACCACAGCCAGCCCCGGCCCCACACTCACCACCACAGCCAGCCCCGGCCCCACACTCACCACCACAGCCAGCCCCGGCCCCATAGAACGGCCTTTAGAAACTTGTGAAAAGAATTCTTTCAGAACTTAATACCACATATGTCGACCAATCCTGGAGTATGCGGCTCCAGCATGGAGTCCCTATCTAGTCAGCAGAGACTAAAACTGGAGAAGGTTCAAAGGTTTTACACCAACTAGACCCGAGCTGAGAGTATGAGCTACGGGAGGCGACTGCAGGGAGTTAAACCTCCCTTCGGTTGGAAGACAGAAGAGTTAGGGGACAGATCACCACATTCAAGATTCTCAGGGAATCGACAGGGTTGATAAAGACGGCTGTTTAACACAAGGGCACACGCACTAGGGGACACAGGTGGAAATGAGTGCCCAAAGTGAGCCACAGAAGATATTAGAAAGAACTTTTTAGTGTCAGAGTGGTTGACAAATGGAATGCATTCGGAAGTGGATGTGGTGGAGGCTGACTCCATACACAGTTTCAAGTGTAGATATGATAGAGCCCATTAAACTCAGGAAACTGTACACCTGTTGATTGACGGTTGAGAGGCGGGACCAAGGCCAGAGCTCAACCCCCGCAAGCAACAACTAGGTGAGTACAACTAGGTGAGTACACACACACACACACAACACCCACACACACACACACACACACACCACACACACACACACACACACACACTTTTCTCAGGCAAAGCCCTCTTCAACTGGTTTATATAGAAAACTAAAATATTTATCAAAGAGAGGCGGTGAAGACAGCCTGCACCTTGTGCTGTTCCCGCAGGCGTGCAAGGTTATATCATCCCCCCCCCCCCCACAACACACATCACCTTTAAACTGCTGCTAACAGAGATGTCCGGTTTTTGTGCTCACCTACCCAGCAAGGCCATCTCTAACTGCCACACTCAACCCTCTTAGTTTCCTGTCATACTAAAGCAACATCCTCCTCCACAAAGTTACAGAACCTGTGTGTGAAACAAGGCCAAACTTGTGCGTGACCATAAAATATACATTCTTTCTTTATTTAATAAAATAAATATAAGATCATATTACATAAATTTTACAGGCAAACTACATTACATATACAGTAGTATAATCTCAATAAAAAGTGTTTCATTATCACAGAGCATGAACTTTAAAACTCCTAAATGTTATACTTATTTTTCTTTAAATGATTTACAATATTGGAGATTATACATTCTCTCAGCCACTATACTTGTTCAACTGTAACAAATTTTATAAATAAAGAACACCAACAAAATTAGACTATATCGCTGGCAGATGCAGCTGTTCAGTTTCTTA
>WNGS01000690.1:11892856-11897856 GCA_020271785.1 Procambarus virginalis | reverse complement strand
GTGTGTACTCTGGGAGGGCAGTGGACAGGTGGTGCTGGTGTGGAAAGTGGGGGGGGAGGGGCCCACCTCCCATATGCTCGCGTCCTGCACTTCTATTGTCTAACTAGAATGGGTTCTTCTGCTCCCCAAGCCCGGCCTGGGGCCAGGCTTGTCGTGATCTAAAAGGCTGTTGCTTGGAGCGACCCGCAGGCCAACATATCAATTACAACCCGTTCTGGTGTATGGAGGAACCTCCTTTCTTTGTGGAAGCAGTTTTGTGGGTGTGTACTTAAGGGGAATGATAATTGCCATGTTCGAATGCTTTTAAAGTAAGTGCAGTGTTATTCTTGTATATTAAAGCTGATTATTCTTGTGTTGTGGCGCCCTTGGGCGTCAGCATATATCAATCGTTTTCGTATACGGAAACATACAGTTGATTTGGTTTGATTTGTTGTGGAAATAATTATAGTGCCATTAATTTTGCGATCGTCAGTTGCATATTGCCATTAAATATACAAACTCGCATAAAAGAAGTGATATATACATATATATAAATATAATATATATATATATAATATATATATAATATATATATAATATATATATGTTAATATATAATATATATATAATATATATAGTTTATATATATATAATATATATATAATATATATATGTATATATATAATATATAATATATATATATGTTTATATATATATATATATATATATATATGTTTATATATATATATATATATATATAATATATATGTTATATATATATATATATATATATATATATCTATATATATATATATCTAATATATATATATATATAATATAAACTTCATCTGCGTTTATATATTTGTGAGTGGGTGTTGCGGCAAGTGTTCTCTCTACCTTCAATACTTTAGTGTACAAATCTGATACGTGATTTTTATTTCAGAATGAGAGTGCGATACGCTTAACAAGAACCATCCATGAGAAGGTAAACTCACACACCCATTTGCTTTATTTATTTTTGCCTGTTTTCACTAACTATTTTTCACATTCAGCAGGACAATCCCTGTGGAATCGTTTTCTCTTGCATATTACTAACTACAATTTCCACATTTCTGTAGATTTAAATATTTATTGAAATGTAATGGTGTACCTTTGTGCACTGTTTGTACACACAAATGGTGTACTTTTGTTTGGAGCAGCATTACAATGTTTATATACAGTATATATATATATATATATATATATATATATATATATATATATATATATATATTATTGTATATATATGTATATATATATATACACATATATATATATTATTATTATATTATATATTATATATACAAATGTGGGAGGGGGGGACCACCTCTGGTTGAGTTTGTAGGGACCCTCGACCTCTAAGAAGACAATATGCAGCATCTGAGGGGGAGCCTTGTGGGGCTCCCCCCACAATATATATTATAATATATATTATAATAGGGATGTCGCCTATAGTGCAATTGTAGGGAGCCATAGCCGCGAATAAGAGAATAAGAGTATTCAGAGAAGACCTTGTGGATTCTCACTGGTCACTATTTTATAGTGTTTTATTTATTTCAGTATAATATATAATATATATATAATATTGCTTAATAAAGTGTACACCATAAAAAAGGGGGGTGGTAGGAGAAGCGAACACCCTCATGTATTCAGAGTTAAATGGCAAGTTTTTCCCTGAATGCTCTGTGTTCCCTTCTCTGAGGCTGTGGGTCCCTATAATTGCACCAGAGGTGGTACCCCCTATATATATATATATATATATATATATATATATATATATATATATATATATATATATATATATATATAATATAAGCATGCATGAATTATTGATAGGTGCCATGTGTTCGGTAGAGGGGGTGGGAGTGGGGGGGGGGGTTGTTGTTGTTGGCGGGTGGTTCTTAGGATCAATGTCCTCGTGGCCCGGTCACCTGGTTGGTGGTCTGGGGTCAACCAGGCTGTTAGACGCTGCTGCTCGCCTAGCTGCCTTGCCTGGCCAGCTGGTTTTGGTTTGTAGTAGTTGGGCTTGAGGACAAGCAGCCTCTGGAGGGTTATTAAAGGCCACCACAATATCATCCTCATTAACCAGCAAGTATATTTTAGCCCTGAACATCGCCCAAGTTGAAGTAAATTATGTAGAGGGCATATATACCTCCGCATATATATCCCATACCCACGTTAGGTCGGTTAAGAGGCTACGGGTAGGAAGCAGACTTGGCAACAGAGCGAGTCGGCGGCCGGGTCGTCACGGGAGTGACTGTGGTGGCCGCATACCACACTCGCCTGGGAATAATCACCACCTCTACCCCCCAGCCCCCCACCCCCCACACACACCAGTTAATAATAATAATGATCACCATTTCCCCAGCAAGCACCAAAGACGTGTGCTGGTGCCTCCTCCTCCCTCCCTGCCTCACCACCCCTGCTATTCTCACCTCAGATACACACACCTTCTCGAGAAAGAGAGAGAGACAAGGAGAGAAAGAGAGAAAGTAGAGAGAGCGAGAGAGGAGGAGCGAGAGAGAGGAGAGAGAAGGAGCGAGAGAGAGAGTGAGAGCAAAGTGAATTTCGTGCTTTTAGCCTAAAATATGATAATATTTACACCAATGGCATGGCATGTGACGTAAATTATAATTATTACATGGAATCAGCGTGAAGATTATAGGTATCTGACGCTGCTTTAGGTCTTCAACTCCAGTTCTCATTTCCCCACAGTTGGCGTGGGTCTGTTATTTCGTAGTAAATGTTAGTCATTTAGTGTTTTGGGGTCACTTCCTGTGTTGTGTCGCCCGGGAAGTTGGTTCTCGTTAATGGTTTGATAAGGGAGAGAAAGTGTTTACCTAAACCATAAAGATGTGCCTGGCATGTTGAGTGGGGAGTGTTGCCAACTGCTTCTTCATCCTCTTCTCTGTTCAATTTAAATAGACATAAATTGCAATACTACTACTACAACTAATACTGGAAATATTACTACCATTAATAATCTCGGGGGGGGGGGTGATAATGATGCTAATAAAATCAACTTTATATTAATACATATTTTAAAATGTTGGCATATAGTCGTAAAATCTAAGGTGTTGGTAACATTTGTTGGGTAAGCTATTGGCGTGCATGAAAAAGGTGTAAATATTTGTTGATAGCCGAGGAACACTTGATTTATTAAACGATAAAAGTACAGTTTTTAATCTCCTTGGTCGAGGAATGTAAGAAAAGTGTGTGTGCGCGCGAGAACAAAATATTAAGTTACAGTGAAGATCACGCGGTGACCCGTCCTCCCGCGGTGGAATATTTCTTAACGAGATGGTTGATGACGTGCTGAAAAGTGCTCCAAGAGGTCTACATGTTGATATCGAATGTGTATTATCCCTAATTCTGTGTGAGGCTGGGCTTGTGTGTCCCAATGTTAAAATTCCTCCTCCTGGTGAGGCTGGGCTTGTGTGTCCCAATGTTAAAATATTCCTCCTCCAGGGTGAGGCTGGGCTTGTATGTCCCAATGTTAAAATATTCCTCCTCCAGGGTGAGGCTGGGCTTGTGTGTCCCAATGTTAAAATATTCCTCCTCCTGGTGAGGCTGGGCTTTGTGTCCCAATGTTAAAATATTCCTCCTCCAGGGTGAGGCTGGGCTTGTATGTCCCAATGTTAAAATATTCCTCCTGGGTGAAGCTAGGCTTGTCCCCAATGTTAAAATATTCCTCCTCCAGGGTGAGGCTGGGCTTGTGTGTCCCAATGTTAAAATATTCCTCCTGGGTGAAGCTAGGCTTGTCCCCAGTGTTAAAATATTCCTCCTCCTGGGTGAGGCTGGGCTCATCCCAGTGTTAAAAAGTTCCCTAACTGGAATTGCTCGTCTAGACTGCTTCCTGCAATTCTTTCTGCTATTACGGAGTTAAAACACTTTTTTTTAATTTCATGTGGGAGAAGTTAGCCATCTTTGTAATTAGTGATACTAATTCCCTGCGTCACACACGTCTTGGAGACGTGTTATCAGGTCTCCCCACTCCCTCAGTCTTCCTCTCCTCAACATGCAAGCCACTAGATTTTTGTGGGAGGGGGGAGGAATATTGGCCAGTACTCACCTAGTTGTGCTTGCGGGGGTTGAGCTCTGGCTCTTTGTTCCCTGCCTCTCAACCGTCAATCAACTGGTGTACAGATTTTGGAGCCTATTGGGCTCTATCAATCTACTTTTGAAACTGTGTATGGAGTCAGCCTCCACTGTCACGCCCCTCAGCTGTCAGGGCCTGACAGCTGAGTGAACAGCGCCCGGGATTCATAGTCCTGAGGTTCAGGGTTCGATTCCCGGTGGAGGCGGAAACAAATGGGCAAGTTTCTTTCACCCTAATGCGCCTCTTCACCTAGCAGCGAATTAGTAACTGGAAGTTAGACAGCTTCTACGGGCTGCTTCCTGGGAGTGTGTAACAAAAAGGCGGCCGCTAAGCCCCGAATCATCTCTAGATAACCTCAAGATACCACCACATCCCTGCCTAATGTATTCCATTTGTTAATTTGTTACTACTCTGACACAAACAATCCTTCTGTAACATTGACAACCACTACTGCTGCCATTGTAACATTGGCTAGACTACCCAATGTAAACTTGGTGAAATAGTCACCACTGTGACCTTCTATAATGAATACTAAACTAATAAATGTACACACTTCTTATCCTGAGTAACACTTCCTATCAGTTGCACTTGGTAACACTTGTTATTGAACACTTGTAATATGAGCTGACATATGATGGTTACACCGGATCAAAGGTACACTGTCACCAGGAAATGCTACACAGGATTAAATACGCTGCCACCATCCTGCCTTTGACCACTGAGACTAATCAAGCAACGAGGCAAGAAACATTGCTTGGCTTGGAGAGTACTTTCTATACTGTCATAAAATATGAGACGGTTGTCGCCACGATATCAAAAGATTCTAAGAGGCTTCAACAATTGACACATCGACGGGAAATTTAACATGATGTTATTGAGATAC
>WNGS01000690.1:11878896-11890344 GCA_020271785.1 Procambarus virginalis | reverse complement strand
AATGGCTTAATTTATGTATTGTATCTTTTGACATGCAATTTCATGCAGCTAGGCGCACGACATTAAACAACTGGTGGCAATTACAGACTCAACAGCTTGCACATCCATAAGGAGCAACTGAGCGTGTGGTTTTTCCGGTTACAGCCGTCGACACTGTAGCAGTGAGAGGGGGGCGGGGAGAGCGTGCCTGCAGCGCAGTCTGACGGGGTTGTTGTCGCAACCATAACTGGAGTGAGGTGGGAGAGAGAGAGGTGTTGTGTTGGGGGTGAGGGGGACGTGTGAGTGTGGCAGGTGGTGGTGGTGTGCTGGGTATTAGCATAGCCAGGCCGTTAACATGGTCATTACCGCTGCTTCAAGTCGCCCACCTCTCATCCTTGCTGCAAAATTTCATTTTAGAATGGGGGAGGGTAGGAATATCTGTATTGTCTAATGGGAAAGGAACAGTAAACTGTTACTTGTATTGGCTAATAGAGGACAGCAGAAATTACTAAATTTCTAAATAGACGGCAAAATTGACATCAGAATGTCGGTGGAAACTAGTTCAGACGGAAGTTGAAAGGTTACGGAGACGGCTAGATTGACCGGACTGCACATGCTTCAACTCGTCATGTAATTCTATGTTATAACTTCCCTGCAACTGGAAAAGCCTAAGAGATGAATTCACATATTCAGCTTGATGATAGGAAATATCTTAATGTGAGACTAGACTCAAGTCCTACGTGAGTAGTAAAGATGATGAGTACCATGTATATTGCACAGTCAAGCATGGGTTGCGTGTGGGGGCTGAAACAGTTGTGCTTCACAAGTTACAACACCACTGTGGCTCTGGGAAAGGCAACTATCAGGAGAAGCGCCAAGCCATTACGACTATATAGCACTCGGAAGGGATAAGGATTATTGGGGGAAGGAAGGGAAGAAATTGTGCCCAACCACTTGGACGGTCGGGGATTGAACGCTGACCTGCATGATGCGAGATCGTCGCTCTACCCTGGTTGAGCTGGACGAGAACGACACATATATCCTACGACACGACTGTAGTGCATATTTGTTGTTCTACAATGTGAAGAAAATGAAAAAAAAAAAATTCAGACAATGAATGTGTTGTGAACGCTGCGGGCGCTAGGCTCCTTGGTGGGGTGCAAGGTATCTCTCTAATTACTAAAAATTTGAAAAAATAATGTTTTATATACAGTACTTTAATATTATTTTGGCCATGATAAGATTAGGTCTGATATTATAAATATGTAGCTCAGAGTAGATTACAGAGCACGTACGATGATTTCAGCTGTTATCTCTACACGTTTTATATATATATAAATATATATATAATGCTTTTAATGCATCTCATCAGTAATGTACAAGTATATTTATTTTTAACTTAAGTAAATTTGGTAGGTTTCCGTAGGAAGGAGCGTCATGTTAAAGGTAACTTACTGTTGAAGGTGATAACGGCGCTGGGAGTGTGGGCGTCAGAGGTGATCTGCAGAGAACAAAGACTGAAGCAGCAATGTGTCGGGAGGCAAGGCCAGGTACAGCTCTCTCATCTCCTTGATGCCCACCTCTACACCTCCCTCTGGCTCACTTATACCTCCCTTAGACTCGTATGTACCTCCCTTAGACTCGTCTGTACCTCCCTTAGACTCGTCTGTACCTCCCTTAGACTCGTCTGTACCTCCCTTAGACTCGTATGTACCTCCCTTAGACTCGTATGTACCTCCCTTAGACTCGTATGTACCTCCCTTAGACTCGTATGTACCTCCCTTAGACTCGTATGTACCTCCCTTAGACTCGTATGTACCTCCCTTAGACTCGTATGTACCTCCCTTAGACTCGTCTATACCTCCCTTAGACTCGTCTATACCTCCCTTAGACTCGTCTATACCTCCTGGCTCTGTTATACCTTCCCTCTGGCTCTGCTGCACCTCCCTATGATACTCCTACACCTCCCTATGGTTCTGATACACCGTCCATTGGCTCCCATCCGTTGATTCACCTACTTTTACGTATTATAATATGATCATGAATATCTATTGTCTTTGGGTCCGACAATAATAGCAGGCATGTTCAATAATATAGTTTGTGTATTAGGCTCATGTTTCTCTGTGTATATTTTCATCATAAATCATAACGTTCTCCTATTTGAAAAACAGCCGTTACAGTGCCGAGTGGTGTTTAATCAACGTAAGGTTAACATTACCAAGGTTCATTCACTATTACATCGTGTGCCCAGCTGTGCTCTAGCGTGTAAATCACGATAAAATTAAAAATATTGTAAAGTGTGAGGAGCATATACGAGAAAATTTA
Organism: Procambarus virginalis; assembly: GCA_020271785.1. Taxonomy (NCBI): domain Eukaryota; kingdom Metazoa; phylum Arthropoda; class Malacostraca; order Decapoda; family Cambaridae; genus Procambarus; species Procambarus virginalis. The sequence continues at coordinate 11,888,040 of WNGS01000690.1, read as the reverse complement.
TATACTGCCATATACTTGATACATGGCAGTCATTTTGTATGGTGCGATGCCTCCCACTTCCCCTAACGACACATAAAATCCCGCCCTGCAACGCGCCATCGAGCTTCTTTGTTTCATCGGAGGCAGCCAACCAAAAAAAAAGACAAAAAAGTTGGTTCAGTGGGCGTGAGGGGGGGGGGGGTGATGGCGGGTAAGGCTAGGCTGGACGAGTGTTGCCTTTTTACTGTAATGGAATGTTGTACTAAATGTTATACCGAGCAACGTTTACCCTCCCCGCCGTTAGCAGCGGCGGTGTGTGTGTGTGTGTGCGGCTTGTAGCCCTGCTGGCGGCCGCGTTGCCTGGGTTTCATCCTTGGGGAGCCATAAAAAGACTGACTTCTTCCAGCAAGCGGCGTGTTTGCTCGTTTCCAGGAGCTATTCATTTGTTTTATATCCACCTCACGATAGTGGTGTAATGTTAACCACGGTGGCCTTCCTATCCAGCTATATTTACTCGGTAGATATCTTGTTTGGTTACTGATAGCAGGCATGCGCACATTAGGGTGGAACAGGGTGTGGACGTGCTTATGGCGCGGCCTGGTACTGCTGGGCGGGAGGGCGAGTCCACAGTACTAGAATTCGAAGCAATATACAATGGCTTCTCAGCTATGCTTTTGTCATATAAATGATATATTGCCAATCTTGGCTTTGCTTTTGCGCATAGTTGGCTATTAATATTGCTCCGTTATCGTGTCATTGCAATAAAGTTCATTAAATTTGTATCAACAGTTTGTCGTGATAGACATCAAATTTAGTTAGAAACGTCTAGCATTCGACCATGGAATGTCCTTAATATGGTGTGTAGGTACCTCAGCAGTGACAGGGAGTGTAGGTACCTCAGCAGTGACAGGGAGTGTAGGTGCCTCAGTAGTGACAGGGAGTGTAGGTGCCTCAGTAGTGACAGGGAGTGTAGGTGCCTCAGTAGTGACAGGGAGTGTAGGTGCCTCAGCAGTGACAGGGAGTGTAGGTGCCTCAGCAGTGACAGGGAGTGTAGGTACCTCAGCAGTGACAGGGAGTGTAGGTGCCTCAGTAGTGACAGGGAGTGTAGGTGCCTCAGCAGTGACAGGGAGTGTAGGTGCCTCAGTAGTGACAGGGAGTGTAGGTGCCTCAGCAGTGACAGGGAGTGTAGGTGCCTCAGCAGTGACAGGGAGTGTAGGTACCTCAGCAGTGACAGGGAGTGTAGGTACCTCAGCAGTGACAGGGAGTGTAGGTGCCTCAGCAGTGACAGGGAGTGTAGGTGCCTCAGCAGTGACAGGGAGTGTAGGTGCCTCAGCAGTGACAGGGAGTGTAGGTGCCTCAGCAGTGACAGGGAGTGTAGGTGCCTCAGCAGTGACAGGGAGTGTAGGTGCCTCAGCAGTGACAGGGAGTGTAGGTGCCTCAGCAGTGACAGGGAGTGTAGGTGCCTCAGCAGTGACAGGGAGTGTAGGTGCCTCAGTAGTGACAGGGAGTGTAGGTGCCTCAGCAGTGACAGGGAGTGTAGGTGCCTCAGCAGTGACAGGGAGTGTAGGTGCCTCAGCAGTGACAGGGAGTGTAGGTGCCTCAGCAGTGACAGGGAGTGTAGGTGCCTCAGCAGTGACAGGGAGTGTAGGTGCCTCAGCAGTGACAGGGAGTGTAGGTGCCTCAGCAGTGACAGGGAGTGTAGGTGCCTCAGCAGTGACAGGGAGTGTAGGTGCCTCAGCAGTGACAGGGAGTGTAGGTGCCTCAGCAGTGACAGGGAGTGTAGGTGCCTCAGCAGTGACAGGGAGTGTAGGTGCCTCAGTAGTGACAGGGAGTGTAGGTGCCTCAGCAGTGACAGGGAGTGTAGGTACCTCAGCAGTGACAGGAGTGTAGGTGCTTCAGTAGTGACAGGGAGTGTAGGTGCCTCAGCAGTGACAGGGAGTGTAGGTACCTCAGCAGTGACAGGGAGTGTAGGTGCCTCAGTAGTGACAGGGAGTGTAGGTACCTCAGTAGTGACAGGGAGTGTAGGTGCCTGAGTAGTGTGTAGACGAACATGGTCCCCGAGTGGGCTGTCATCAGCGCTCGCACCACCTCAAACTCTCATTCAAGATTCATAACGGGGAGTGAGTGAGCGGGCAGACTACAGCTCAGCTCGGGCGTGAGGCAATGGACCAGTCGTGCTGTGTAAAGGGGCCTGCTGCTTCGCTGCACTACACAGCATATTCTACTAAACCAACAATCATGGTGCGTTACAGAATACCATCGCCGCTGTGATACTGAACGTTCTCGTGGAGATTATCTGCTCTGAATATACAACATACATTGTGTTGCAGTGTCTGATATTGTAAATTGTGAATGATCCAGAAAATAAAGTTAGCAAATCTGTGTCGTTGTTAGAAGCTACCGAGCTTTACTTCAGTAAAACTGCGTGCTGGGTCGTGCCTCAGATATTGTTTGTGTGCACCAAAGGAATATTAAAGTGTAGTGCTTCATTTATGATATTGTTAACAACATTTTGCGACACAGGGCATTAGTGACTGAGCACGGGGCGTGATGTTTGTATCACAGTAGGGCAGTGTGGGAGGGTGGTACAAGATTGGGCAGCCTAGCCTGTGATAGTGCGAGAATCCACTTGTTAGCCTAACACGAAAGTACCCATTCTGTGACATACATATTGCACATGGGGTGACGTTTTTAATAGTGCCCTTATAAAAGTGGCATAATATAAAGCAAGTTTGAAAATTGATTTTGTTTATACCTTCGAAAAGTAAGAAATTTTGACATTCCAAGGTAGTATTGTGACCTTTAACTTTTTCCATTGACGTACTTTCTGTCACGTAGTTCTTCAGAATGTCGAGGTTGCTTTAAATATTTAAGAGTATCCCTAGTTACTTTGTTGTTTTATGCTGAAGGGTGACCAGCCTAATTGCGTGTCTGCACATTCTAACTAGCCATTACTGAATTATAAAACCATTACAGGTTTTCCTCAAGAGAATTCAAATGTTAATGCATAATTATTCCTATCATACTCCCATGGATGCTTTTTTAATGTAGAATATATATGGGTGGGCCCCTTAGTGGGACATGCTAACATTGCAGGTGTACTAAAACAATTACATTACCACTGTGGTTAGAAAACGTATGTTAATAATGAAAATGTTTAGTCTAAACCGTCATTACTATATTAATCGGATGAATCATGATAATGACTTGCTGAATATTATAAGTCAATTTATCAATTTGATTTTTATGCTTCCAAATATGGCTAGCAAGTCATAGGTAGCTGCCGCAGGTCTTGATCAATAGTTGCACGATTGGCGGCTGTTTTGTATAATCCACGATACGACTACGTGGAAATATATTAAAAGCATCGGCGCTCAAGCGTGAAAGCATAAATTCCGTCAAAGTAACGGGTTTATAGGAAAAATTAAATCAACATTTTCTGACCATCGGCAACGATAAGTTGGGTGGGTTGTTTTGATTCGAACGTTTTTTTGTGGTTAGAGAAAACCATTACATTTTTTCCGTAGTATAAAATGGCGCGAACGTGCTGGTGCTGTTGGTGGGCGCGCGCTTGCCCACGCTCCCCTTCACTGCACTGTAGTTATATCACATTTAAATATCATTAAAAGCCAGCAGGGACTCTTAAGCAACAAAAACGTCGACGTCTAGTAATGTCCTGGGTCAATTGTCGGTCTGTTCTCTCAACTCCGTAAAAAATACAACCTTTTAGCCTAACCAGAAACTTACGAACCTAAGTAATCACTAGCCAAGGAAGGCTGATGCACCGTAAACGTCGATATTAAAATGCTTTAATTTGTACAAATACGTCGCATTCTTAGCGGGTGGACGGATTCCATTAAAACTGCGACGTATTAATTAGGACGGGGTTGAGAGTGTGGGTTTGATGTGTTATCAAATACACTCGGCGCTAAGATATGCAGCTCCACACACACAACACACCAGTTGACTTCTTTCTGCGTTGAAGAGGAAACTTGATAAACAACCGCAGGGTACCTGATCCACTGGGCTGTGATACCTTACGCTAGACTGCATGCAGCCATGTTGACTAGACCATTAACCAGGGGGCCGGCGAGACCAGCCCATTAATAATCAGGGGGTCTATGGAATCAGAACATTCATTAACCAAGGGGGCCTAGGTGACGACCCTGTCACTTAGGCCCCCCTAACCAGGGAGGCCTAACGTTTAGGGAGCATAACCAAGCAAATATTGCGTCGGCCAGAAAAATGATAGGATGGATTACGATGGATTACGAGAACTTTCAAATCCAGGGATCCCATCACAATGGTTGTACTCTTCAAATCACTTGCGTTGTCCCGTATTGAGTACTGCTCAGTACTCGCTTTCCCCTTCAGAGCAGGAGAAATTGCTGAAATAAAAGGAATACAGAGAACATACACGGCATACACAGTCGCAATAAAGCACCTAAATTACTGGGATCGTCTCAAAGCTCTCCAAATGTACTCACTAGAAAGGAGACGAGAGAGATATCAAATAATATACACGTGGAAAATACTGGAGGACCAGGTCCCAAATCTACACGGTAAAATAACAACATATTGGAGTGAACGATGTGGAAGAAAATGAATTCTTCAAGGAGTGCCGGACCAACCGAGCTGTGGTGGATATGCGGGCCTGCGGGCCGCTCCAAGCAACAGCCTGGTGGACCAAACTCACAAATCAAGCCTGGCCTCGGGCCGGGCTTGGGGAGTAGAAGAACTCCCAGAACCCCATCAACCAGGTATGCCTGGGTGACCAGACCATTGACTGTCCGGTTAATGGTCTGGGGATCCTTGGAATCACGCAAGGTAATCACACTATATATATATATATATATATATATATATATATATATATATATATATATATATATATATATATATATATATGATGTCATCATGAGCTTAATATTATATAAGTACATTAGGAGGAAAGGAAAACTGCAGTAACCCTACTGGCTCATTCCAGAAAAAGTTCCAATTTACATCTTACTGTTTTCTTTTGTGTATATGTCATGCTTTAGAAACCCATCAAGGTATTTGATTCAATGGCGTGTTCCCCCCTCTCTTGGCGGCAGGCGGTACACCGTCTAGAAGGCTCTTGTGCCAATCTGCAGCTATTCCTGGGTGAACGGTTGACAGCCTAGTGAAGGAGATGCTTGACAGTATGCAGATGGTAACCATACCGGACCAAACGGACCATACCACCTGTGGTGAACGTTGACAGGCTGGGCTCTACTTACCTAACAGTGACTTCTAGCAGTGAAGTAGAGCTCTTTGTTCCTCCTTTACTAGCCATGTTGTACCTGTTTAGGAATGGTTTATAGTTCCGTTGAGTTCTGTCCTGTGCATCATTCGCCAGCACGTCCTCCTAAGATTACCCAACGTCAAGAAATTGTCGAACTAAAGTGCCCTTATTCTAACCTACCAGAGGACCCAAAACAGAAAACGGGACAGGATGCCAATTTCGCGAGCTGCTACCATTTTCTAGTAAACGTCAATTTTTGGCCTTAGGTAGAGTATACGTCAAAATGGGACGTTCTATAAGGAGGACAGGTTGAATGTCGCAGCTTGCCGGCTCTTTAAAGCTCTCTTCGCTCTGAGGATTGCTTGTTTTTATTTATCTTTATTTAATAAAATACAATATAAATCATAAATACACAAATTTTACAAGGCAATACTACATTACATATATGGTAGTATAATTTTCAGTAAACAAGTGTTTCATATTATCACAGAGCATGAACTTTAAACCCCTAAATGTTATACTTATTTTTCTTTAAATGATTTACATTTTTAGATTATATTTACATTAATTTATAGAGGAAATTATTACATTTATATATAATGTAATTCTCAGTAAACAAATTTTGTGGTTGAATTAGTTAATTTACGCATGCTGTGGGCCTCGCTGTTGGGTCAGCGAAGAAAATGTTGATTAGAGCCTACACATTTCTCCAAGCAAGATGGCTTATCATAAATCAAGATGTAGACGAGTCCTGTGAGCTGTGATAGTTCAGTGGTGTTTATGTAGGACATTAATGAATGTTCTCAGGGCTGTTGTTGGATCTTGGTAACGGTTCATACGTCATTTACGTCTAAGGTTCTTTCCTAACCAGAAGACTCGCTATCATTTTCAGATGGTTTTGTTGGTGGTGCTGCTGATATAATTAGTATTCAGCTTAGAAATTAAGGGACGGAGGTATTTTTAGTCCATCAATCTTCATTACACTGTTTCAGACAATTTAGATAAATATTTATCACTCCTTCCTGAAGGATTTTCTAGTAGTTAAATTTTCACCTAAAACTCTAATGCTGAAATGAATCTTTATTTTTTCTTCCAAATGACACAATTGTCCAGATGTAAAGTTTAACGATGTTAATGTGACTTGAAGCGTTTGTTTGTATATCTGTAGTAGAATTAGAGGTCATGGGCAGTTACAAATGCAAAGCGTTACATTATTGATCAAATACAGCAGTAGTGTGTGGTTTGGGAAATCATCAAAGGAATTCGAGCCGAGGCGTGATGTTGTTTTAGATTGAGCTACTCAGAAGAGAAAGTTCCAAGTAGCACGGGCTATGGTGAGCCCGTAGTGGACTTACCTGGCACAGGAGCGGGGCTATAACTCATAGGCGAGGCTTGAGAGTAGTGTGTACTCTGGGAGGGCAGTGGACAGGTGGTGCTGGTGTGGAAAGTGGGGGGGAGGGGCCCACCTCCCATATGCTCGCGTCCTGCACTTCTATTGTCTAACTAGAATGGGTTCTTCTGCTCCCCAAGCCCGGCCTGGGGCCAGGCTTGTCGTGATCTAAAAGGCTGTTGCTTGGAGCGACCCGCAGGCCAACATATCAATTACAACCCGGTTCTTGTGTATGGAGGAACCTCCTTTCTTTGTGGAAGCAGTTTTGTGGGTGTGTACTTAAGGGGAATGATAATTGCCATGTTCGAATGCTTTTAAGTAAGTGCAGTGTTATTCTTGTATATTAAAGCTGATTATTCTTGTGTTGTGGCGCCCTTGGGCGTCAGCATATATCAATCGTTTTCGTATACGGAAACATACATATATGTTTGATTTGTTGTGGAAATAATTATAGTGCCATTAATTTTGCGATCGTCAGTTGCATATTGTCATTAAATACAATATATATTAAATATAATATATATATATATATATATATGTAATAAATATATATATATATATATATATATATATATATATATATATATATATATATATATATATATATATAAACTTCATCTGCGTTTATATATTTGTGAGTGGGTGTTGCGGCAAGTGTTCTCTCTACCTTCAATACTTTAGTGTACAAATCTGATACGTGATTTTTATTTCAGAATGAGAGTGCGATACGCTTAACAAGAACCATCCATGAGAAGGTAAACTCACACACCCATTTGCTTTTATTTATTTTTGCCTGTTTTCACTAACTATTTTTCACATTCAGCAGGACAATCCCTGTGGAATCGTTTTCTCTTGCATTTTACTAACTACAATTTCCACATTTCTGTAGATTTAAATATTTATTGAAATGTAATGGTGTACCTTTGTGCACTGTTGTACACACAAATGGTGTACTTTTGTTTGCAGCAGCATTACAATGTTTATATACAGTATATATATATATATATATATATATATATATATTATATATAATATATATATATATATATATATATATATATATATATATATATATATAATATTATATTATATATTATATATTATATATACAAATGTGGGGGGTGGACCACCTCTGGTTGAGTTTGTAGGGACCCTCGACCTCGAAGAAGACAATATGCAGCATCTGGGGGGGAGCCTTGTGGGGCTCCCCCCACAATATATATTATAATATATATTATAATAGGGATGCCGCCTATAGTGCAATTGTAGGAGCCATAGCCGCGAATAAGAGAATAGAGTATTCAGAGAAGACCTTGTGGATTCTCACTGGTCACTATTTTATAGTGTTTTATTTATTTCAATATAATATATATATAATATAAGCATGCATGAATTATTGATAGGTGCCATGTGTTCGGTAGAGGGGGTGGGAGGGGGGGGGTTGTTGTTGTTGGCGGGTGGTTCTAAGGATCAATGTCCTCGCGGCCCGGTCACCTGGTTGGTGGTCTGGGGTCAACCAGGCTGTTAGACGCTGCTGCTCGCCTAGCTGCTTTGCCTGGCCAGCTGGGTTTTGGTTTGTAGTAGTTGGGCTTGAGGACAAGCAGCCTCTGGAGGGTTATTAAAGGCCACCACAATATCATTCACATTAACCAGCAAGTGTATTTTAGCCTGGACATCGCCCAAGTTGAAGTAAATTATGTAGAGGGCATATATACCTCCGCATATATATCCCATACCCACGTTAGGTCGGTTAAGAGGCTACGGGTAGGAAGCAGACTTGGCAACAGAGCGAGTCGGCGGCCGGGTCGTCACGGGAGTGACTGTGGTGGCCGCATACCAACACTCGCCTGGGAATAATCACCACCTCTACCCCCAGCCCCCACCCCCCCCCCCCACACACACCAGTTAATAATAATAATGATCACCATTTCCCCAGCAAGCACCAAAGACGTGTGCTGGTGCCTCCTCCTCCCTCCCTGCCTCACCACCCCTGCTGTTCTCACCTCAGATACACACACCTTCTCGAGAAAGAGAGAGAGAGAAGAGAGAGGGAGAGAGAAGGAGCGACAGAGAGAAGAGAGAAAGTAGAGAGAGGGAGAGAGAAAGTAGAGAGAGAGAGAAGAGAGAAAGTAGAGAGAGAGAGAGAGGAGCGAGAGAGAAGAGAGAAAGTAGAGAGAGGGAGAGAGAAGGAGCGAGAGAGAGAGTGAGAGCAAAGTGAATTTCGTGCTTTTAGCCTAAAATATGATAATATTTACACCAATGGCATGGCATGTGACGTAAATTATAATTATTACATGGAATCAGCGTGAAGATATAGGTATCTGACGCTGCTTTAGGTCTTCAACTCCAGTTCTCATTTCCCCACAGTTGGCGTGGGTCTGTTATTTCGTAGTAAATGTTAGTCATTTAGTGTTTTGGGGTCACTTCCTGTGTTGTGTCGCCCGGGAAGTTGTTCTCGTTATGGTTTGATAAGGGAGAGAAGTTTTACCTAAACCATAAAGATGTGCCT
>WNGS01000690.1:11827064-11878871 GCA_020271785.1 Procambarus virginalis | reverse complement strand
TTCTTACACAACAGAGATCACACTAGGACTTTAAGGACCATCAAGAATGAACAATTCCGCTAAAGGCCGTACGGAGCATTCGAGCCTGTGTCCGGGAGCATCCGAGACACTGCCTTAGTCGACTTAGCTACGACAGGGTTAAAAGTAACCGAAGTTCTACTGAACTTATTGGATCCTGTAACTTCGATTTGAACTTCGTTTTCAACCCTTTTAACCCTGTCTGGGATGCTCCCGGACGCAGGTTCGAATCCTCGTCACGGCCCTTGTGGATTTGTTCAATTCAATTTCTTTGTATCTGTTGCATTGCTTTAATAAATGCAGTCACGTAATATAATAGTCTTTCTGTCAGATAAATTTCTTAAATTAAGGAATTGCCAAAACAAGTGCCAAAGTGGCATTTTTTTTTTTTTTTTTTTTTTTTGAGATATATACAAGAGTTGTTACATTCTTGTAGCCACTATTACGCGTAGCGTTTCGGGCAGGTCCCTGGAAACATCCCCTGCCGCGAAGAATCGTTTTTTTTTTCATCCAAGTGCACATTTTACTGTTGCGTTAAACAGAGGCTACAGTTAAGGATTTGCGCCCAGTAAATCCTCCCCGGCCACGATACGAACCTATGACATAGCGCTCGCGGAACGCCAGGTGAGTGTCTTACCACTACACCACGGAGACTGCAAATCACTTTTTAAATCACTTTCAGAAATCCTGGTTGTTTCCTTGTGTATTTTGACTTTTATCATAAATGCTATGTTATGGAAATATCATCTTTGTATTTATGTATGCGAGAAGAATTTAACTTTCGATTACTTCATACGTTTCTTCTGTTTTGCAGGATGGACAAGAGTCGTGAGGGTGACCGGGGGGAGAAATCCCGAGGAGGCTTGCCTCCTGGGATGGACCCAGCTACTGCTGCACTCTATGGTAAGCTTCTCTTTAGAACCAATAGAAACTTCTTGATTGTTTTAGTAATTTGTAGGACATACTTTATGTTGGAAGAAAGCATGTGATGTAATCAGAATTATCTTAGATGTGTATGCAAGCATTACAGTATTTCACAAAGTTCATCGCTGGCAGGAAAATTAGCTTATAAGCATTTAGCAGTTAAGAATGGACATTTATACCATTTATACATTTATTTAATGACATAATTATTAATAATTATTGTTGGGAAATCTGATACAAATTCCTAACCCTTAAAACATAAGGGTTTTGAATAGCACACTATTCAACACTATGCTATGTATCTAAAGTGTTGTGTTGAATGTGCTATTCAAGCTTCAAGACATTATAGTGTGGGATGCCTGGGAACCTTTTAGTGGGCTTGAGCTGGGGGACACTTGGGTGCTCTGCATCATGTAATGGGCTTCATTACCAGGTGAATAGAATTTCAGTGTTTAGTTCTGTGCCGCTGTCCCCCCTCCATCACTCGAGTTATTCACCGATGCTTTGGAATCCAACTGGGGATTTGTTTCCAGCTGTCACTGTGCCAGCCAAGGATTGTGGTCTCGTTTGCAGTCTGTCTCCACATATAGTACTATGGTGATAGGGTTTGCAAAAGTTTTTATGGTGCTTAGGCACTTCTCTTTCCTATGAGGTTCTGAGCTTCGGTTTCACTCGGATAGAAAGTTGTGTGGCCCGCTACCTCAACAGGGAGGGCTCTCTTTCCCTATTATGGTGGTCTCTCTGGATAGCCTCATTTCTGGCTTTTCAAGCTTTAGTCCTCAATCCACATTCAGGGGTGTTCGATGTTTGTGTACATGGCCCTCTTTACTTGGCATGGAACCACAGGTTTCTTTTATGTTGCTGCATTTCCCAATTGTGAGATACCTATGAAGGATACCTTTTACTTGGACAGGAATTGGTGGAACTTATTTTACTCTCTCCGCCTGTCCCGCTTTTCCTCTTGTTGATACAGTTGGAGACATTAGCCACCATTCTGCTGATTCCTTTGTAGGCATTTCAGCCCTGGTTCCCAGCACTTCTTGATCATTGTTCTCATAAGTTTTTGCTCCCACTCTGCCTCTCCCAGATGATCAGCAGTCAGTCAGTTTGAGTCTACTGCCAATCTTGGCATTTGGAATTTTTAAGCTGTTTGTACCCTATTTGCAGCCTTCTTTCCCATACCAGTATGAGGTGGCTTGATAGTCCTAACTTTTTCCTTCTCTTTACTGATTGTCCTCTGTTTCTGTGCCAATGGTCATGTCATCTGAGTCCTAGCTGTTTGTGGAGCACTGTCTCATACCCACTTCTGCTCAGCTTCCCAAGCTGTGGCTCTTTTGTCAAAGCAGTTTCCTTGGTGCCTTGTTCCAAGGCCAGGCTTACTCGAGATATGTTGTGCAGTTTAGTTCAGCCAGCCTGGTGTGTATCCACATGTGTGTGATGTGTGCCAAGTATGCTGCTCTTACTGCCTTCTTTGCTAATATATCTATGGCATTTATTTATTTACTGTATTTTTTTTATTATATATTCACAGAGTTGTTATATTCTTGTACAGCCACTAGTACGGGTGGTAGCGTTTCGGGTTTCGGCGTTTGAGGCTTTGAGTTTCTGGCTGTTTAAGATGCACCAGGAAGTTACAAAAGACCAGCCCAGAAATCAAGCGTTGAATTTAATCAAGTGCCATCTTCTAGGCAGTCTTAGCAGCTCCCTGTCCTTCTTTGCAGGTACATCCCTTTTTTATGGGTAGGCTGGACTGCTGGGTGACCTGTACTGCCACCTGGTGATGCTCTAGGGTACTAACACATGACTTGTTGACACTTCAGACTACCTCTTCCCTTGTTTGCACCTTTTCTCTCATTAATCAAGACCGGTTTCCTTCAATTGTATTTTGTGTGAGGGTTTCTCGGTCTCAGATTATTTTTATAACCCCATGCTCTTACTTAGGCCTTCTGGTTACCTTCTGGCAAGCTCATCAGATTCGGTCCTGGTGTTCTGTAGGCCTATACAAGGCCAGAAGCCTGGTAATTTTGTGGGCATCTCAGTGGTACCAGAGATGTACTAGGGAGCTACCAAGACTGCCCAGAAAAGTTTTTTTGTTACATTCAGTACTTGATTTTTATAGTAAAATGATCCTATTTGAATGATAATATATAGTACATACTCTAGTAAGATTTAATGTGCAATGTTTGAAAGCTGTGATTTCAGGATATACTTTAAGAATTTGGTCTAAATGTGAGCAGCAATATGAAATTGGTTTTCAGTAACTGGGTTGACTAAAGGATAGATTTTATATACAGTATAATAATTGGTTACTTTTTATGAATTAAGGGAAAATGGGTTGAGAACCTAACTCTTAAGGTCAATGCATTTTTTATTATGTGATGGAATGGCGATGAAAGTGTATTGGAGGAAATTTAAAGGTAGGAATAGTAAAGAATGGCCAATTAGAAATAAGCATTCATGGCAAAAATAAAAAGAGGGGGGAGGGTAATGAGTGAGTGATGGAGATTTATTGAATAACCAGTAAATGAGAAGTGGTATGGAAAAGGTTTAATAGCACCAGTTTGTTACAGTATAAATCTTAGAAATGTTTCTGTATGATAAATACCCTATCATCTCATCAAAATTGGAAATGGGATAGAGGGTTGCTATAAATGTCGTTTTAATTATTCAGCAATAAATAATTTTCTGCAGATTACCCTTGCAAATTGGATTATGATATACATTAAAGTTGATGTATGTCATAGTGAATAACATTTATAATACAGGTAGATTTACCAAACTGTGTAATTTTTTTGTATTGGGAAGTTGTTATGGGAGCAGTAGCTTGCATGTTATTTTTCTTTCAATATATTAGATTCTGCTAGAAAACTTTAGACAAGAAACCAGGGTTTGCATGGTGGCTACCCACTAACATGCCCTGGCTTGGTTTTTAGTTTACAAAAACCCAGGTGGGCTTAAAAAACTTTTGCTTTAATGTGGGCCAATTTATAATTTCTGAGTTAAAACTTGAATTTCTGTATCTATTGAATAGACAGATAGAAATCCAACCTGTCTTAAGCAAAAAGTGTGTTTTACCATCCCTGCAAGAAACATGTACTTTTAAAGTACAGCACATGTAATATCAGTTAATGTATGGTCAGTGGAGTTGAAATGTTGGTTCCCAGCTTTAACCTTTCAACTGCACAGAACAACCAGGGTTTCATTGGTGGTGTGCACAACAACCAGGGTTGTATTTAGGCCTAGCATAAGATTTAAAACTCCTGCAAGTGTAAGGGCTTCATATCCTGTTCTTTCAGGTCTGTAGTAACCAGACCCCTTTGACAAAAATTATGGGCCCCATCCTGAGTGTGAGAGCCTCGGTACTAACATGGAAACATGGGTAGCTAGCATGTGTTGCTGCAGCTCACGGCACTGCCATGCAGCTTGTGTGATACAGCATCACTTAATGACTAAATAAGCATCTGCAATTATTCATTGATGATTCTAACACATGATGATTCTAACACATGATGATTCTGACACTGACTCTGACCCTGTCACTGACCCTGACGGTAAAAAGGATCATGTACGAGGTTCAGATGTCGGTAAACTCCAAGCCTGGTGACTTTGTTCCCAAAACGAGACAGACAGACACAAACAACACACAGCTGCAGTTTTTACCTCTGCACATTGTGCAATAGAACATTATCAACAATAAACATTATCCTTCAGAAAATGAATAAATGGGAAGAATTTTTCATATTCGGGATTTAGTGACTAGAATCATGATTTGCGAATGTGAATCGGAGACGTTGTCAAGATATTTCCTCGCTCCACCGCAGCCAACGTAAGCTACATTCAAATTTATTATTCAATTTCCCTGTCATCAGGGAATGCATTTTAACAATATTTGAATGAAAAATAATAATTTTTAATTATTTGGTTTTTGTGTGCACACCTGTTACACGGGAGTGTCACATGTAACAGGTGTGCAGCACGGGTTAAAGTGGGAGGGAGGGAATTATCAGGGGAAAGCACTAAGCCATTAGGACTATATAGCACCGGGAAGGGATCAGGATAAGGATTTGGGATGGGACGGGGGGGGGGGGGATGAATGGTGCCCAACCACTTGGGTGGTCAGGGATTGAACGCCAACTTGCATGAAGCGAGACCGTCGCTCTACCATCCAGTCCAAGTGGTTGGACACGGTAAGGTGGGAGAGAGAGAGAGAAAAAAAAGTTTACATTATTAGTTGTTTGAGGGATTATCACTTACAGATTTATAGTACTGTAGTTTGAATGTTGTTGGTGCAAGGTGTTGCAAGGTAAGCCTGTACTTTGAGGTAGGAGGGGCTTTGTTTATAAAAGCTTTAAATTTATAATTTATTCATTACTTACTGTTTTGCTATTAAGATGCCACTGGAGTTGGTATTTGTATATTAATATATTATATATTTTAGTTGGTTATTGTCTTTATAATATGCATTTAAATGAAGCTAGTCAAAAAAAAAATATGTATTTCCTAATACATTACTGTATTAAATTTAAAATTTGAATAAATTATCTGCTATGAAAATGTATTTAGTCTCCTCAGTGAAAATATGTTTACACTTTACCAGTTGGATTTTGCAGAAGTGTTAGGAGTGTAGTACAATGTCGATTACTACCATTTGTAATTCTCTCTCTTCTCTAGCTCCATGGCTACACCAAGAGCAGGCATTACTCTGTAAGTGTGTGACTGGCAGTGGTGAAGTGTGTTATGTTGGCCTTTGCCTGATGCTTGTGTTGCTTTGGATACATTCTTGCAGTGCTGTGTGACTTCTCCTGAGCTGGTGAACTCTTTGCTTTATTGTTTGTGTGGATAGCGTATTTTATGAACCAAATGCAAGACTTGGTTGCTTTTTAGTCTGATCATAGATGCTTTGAAGATGCAATGGTTGATTATGACTTGTCATATTCCTTGCTCATATTTTAATAGACTTAAAAGTGAGAGAACATTAAGCACTGTATCAGTAAATGTCTTAGATTTCATGCAATTATCACTTTTATATAAATTTATTTTATTTTGAGATGGTCAGGTTGATTAAAATTCTAAGTTTTTTTTTTTTTTAGTAAAGTATGTATTGCTAATGCTTTTTTTTATGTATTTGTTGAGACTACAGCATTATCATCATGTCATCTGGCGCAAATGCACGACACAGCTTAGTATTAATCCTGGTGTTGCATCTTGGTTGCATTATGAAGGGGGAGGAGGGAGGGGGGGGGGAGATAAGCTAACATTGCTATAGAATGGTGTTTTCAATTGCTTCAATATTTTTTCTTCACTGTGCAGTGTCTGTCTCTGTGGCATTGACATAAACATCGAGCATGCATTTTGTGCAGTAGACAAGTAAGGCAAAAATAGAAAGTGTTTGATATTCACTCTTCTTCCTCCCCAAAAGATAAGGTTGATAGGTTGGTAGCTTTTTATGCTGTGTGACTTTTTTAAGGCATGATGGGTTTTATGTTATAATTGTAATGAGTGAAATTTAAGCACAATTTTTTGGCAAGAGAATAAGCATGGTTCGTCAGAAAAAAGTTTAGAGTCGATCTGAATCCATAAACTTTTTTTTGTGCCTAATGTGAAATTTAACTTACAATAGACACTTGGAAAGTAGTATCTTGCATGGTTAGCCATTTTTGCTCCATCATTAAAGCTAAAGGTTAATACAGTACATACTGTATATTTACTGATTTATGTGAAAATGTTTTTGTTGTTAGCGGTATTTTGTTATCGGTATATTAAACTTGTTCCAATTTCTCTTGGGAGATCTGTATTGTTACCCACATTTGTAAGGTATGATTGTCTCACCATCTGTATGCATGGGTGGTTGGCACCTTTGTCTTATGAGCATATATCTAGGTTTATTTAATACATGTTTTGTTCTTTGATACACAGTCAAATCCGGGTTGTCCAATATGCAGCATTATTTTACTCACCTCTGTGTAGTAACTGATACGGTTAAAATATTCTACATGTTAAATGTTTGGTCTAATGCGACGCATAGTCATGTTAGTCATTGGTATCAAGAGAAAAAATATTCAATAACTTATTAGCCAAAGGCTCATAAAATGCAGAGGAGTTTTACATAATCATTTTAATGTTTTACATTATGTTATTCTTAGTGAGATTATACACTGCATAGAGTAGTGTACCTGCTTGATACCTGCTTGATTGGGTTCTGGAAGTTCTTCTACTCCCCAAGCTCGGCCCGAGGCCAGGTTTGACTTGTGAGAGCTTGGTCCACCAGGCTGTTGCTTGGAGCGGCCCGCAAGGCCGTATGTTGATGTATGTTGATGTGCTTTTAAGTGGGAAATGCCCTTTCCTTCCTTATGCCATGGCTTATCAGGCTATGGGCCATTTGCACGATTGCTCACTTTTGGAAGGTTGCCTGTAGTCCCCCTCTGTTTTATGCATATTGTAAGCACCCTTCTTTGTTTTATTAGAAGGATGTTGATGATTTAGTCCTTGCCACTTGAATCTATGCCTAGTTCTTGTAAGGGATTGTTGTCCTGTTCTGGTGAGGGGCCATGCTATTAAGTGTGACCTTTTGTTGCCTTGCTTCCCAAAACAGCACCAGATATTTGTTATGAAAGCACTGGAAGAGAATGCTTTGGCTACACCTGTTTTGAAGACCACATCCCACAAGGTTTGGAATGGTTGTGTAATCTGGTCATGGGGGTCTTGCTCCTTTTTTTTTATGCATGGGACGGGCATGTGTTTTTGTTTCAGAGGAGTCTGAAGCCTTTTTGGCTAGCTCTGTCAGTAGACAGAGGTTTGAGGATAGATTGACTGAGGATTGTCCTGTTTGAGGACAGATTTGAATGGGTCATTTGGTTTTGGCTTGGCCCATTCTTGGGCTTTGGTGTCTAGGCCGGAATGGGCGTATCTCAGGGTCTTAACTTACTTACCTTCTGATGCTTCCTCAGGTCCTTCAGGGGTGCAATTCGTAGTTCCCTTGGAGGGGGCAAACATGCTGTACCTGTAATGTGTGGGACTGTTTTTGCCGTTCTTCTACTTTCTGGTTAGACATGACCTGATTTGTTGTTGCTCCTGCTGTGAGGCTGGAATCATGCATCCGATTTATACTATACTCATTTTAGGTCCAACTCCTCTGCCATTTCCTGCTTATAATAGTTTCCCCACCTCTTTGGCTAGCAGACAACCCTTTGCTTTTGGTAGAGAAATGGCATACCTTTAATGCAGTTATTAGGCAGTCCTTGACTAGGAGGAGGATTTCCTTGCA
This sequence comes from Procambarus virginalis, assembly GCA_020271785.1. Classification (NCBI taxonomy): domain Eukaryota; kingdom Metazoa; phylum Arthropoda; class Malacostraca; order Decapoda; family Cambaridae; genus Procambarus; species Procambarus virginalis. Next base: position 11,870,665 of record WNGS01000690.1, on the reverse strand, counting down.
TTTAATGTGTTGGATTTGGGGAATCTCATGATAACCTGACGAAGGCCCTTTATGCCCCCCTGGCCCTGTCTCAGAATGTTAGCTCATGGCAGCTCCAAGTTCAGGTTACCAAACCTCTTGCCTCTGGTAGGAATTCATTTCAAGGCCAATTCCAAGCTTTGCTAATTTGCTTGAAATTTTGTCCACTAGGGGCATAACTGGTCGACCCCTCATAGTGTTAGAGAGAACTCGATAAATACCTCCAAAGGATACCTGATTAACCAGGCTGATTAACCAGGCTGATTAACCAGGCTGTGAATAGTCGAGCTGATTAAGCAGGCTGCCATATGTCGGGCTGCAAGCAGCTGCGTTCAATAGCCTGGTTGACCAGTCCAGCAACCAGGAGGCCTGGTCAGAGGCCAGGCTGCAGGGATGTTGATCCCCTAAATCAACGCAAGGTAACTATGGAAATATTTATGGCATAATTGCAGTCGAGTTTGATGTCCTGGGTGTGGCTGCCTCTTCTTTGATCTTGACCACTTTTGGCACCGAGGCTTTTCCCAAGTTGTTCACCCTGCATTTTCTTGTTGTGGTGTTGGACTAACTTCATTTCACTTGAAGATCATTTCCAGGAGTTAGCATTTTTGCTCATGCTGTTGTTGTTTCTCTCCCTTTTCTATTTTCCTGTTTCCCGAGGAGGATGCAAAACAAGTTTTGCATTCCACATGCATGGCATTTCAACCACAACACTAGTTACATAAATAAATTGAAGCCTAATCTGCATTTTATCTTATAGGGGTATGGTTGGCACTGGCACTCTTGGTATCCTCGAAGAGATCATTGTGCTGATTATGCTTGTTTGGTTTTAGATCCCCTAGTTGCCACTGGGTGAGAGCCATGTCCACTCAGTGCTGGAAGAGACTTCATTAGGGCCGTGTTTGCAAGACTAGTTATCCCTTTCGTAGTAAGCCACAGTGATAGCATGGTAGGATGGACACCTGTGCAGTTTTTATCAAACCGTAACAAGGAACACTGGGCCATTTCATGCAGTTATGGAGGGTCACATACGGACCTGGTACACTGCTCCTCCTCGAATCCAGACTGTTTCCTGGAGGTCAAGAAAGACACTCACAAGTCCAGACTCAATTCCCACATTCTTCTCAAACATTTGGATGGACATGGTATCCTTCGTTCACCAGGTGGTGTCTAACCAATCTTGGCTCAGTTCCTTAGACGTCAAGGATGCTTATCGGTATGTTTCCGTCTATGCTGGGAAAATATTATCTTCACCTGATCTTGCTTCACTTTTCTATGTACTTCATTTCCTTATAAATGTGTTAAAGACCCATCTTGGATGGTTAATGATATACTGTATAACTGAAACAGTAGGATCGAAAACAACTTCCATTACAGACTACCAGGGATGCAAGTCTAGTACAGTACAGTAATTACATGTCAGAAATTGGTTTCTCAATTAAATAAAAAGTACAGTATATATATAAAATAAATTTAAGCTTGTAGAGCTTGGCAGCATTTATTTAATATTTGAAAAATATTAATAAAAACAGTTCATATATGTTTTTAAATATTTGGCAGTACAGTATGTGTGTTTTAATACAAGTTGATTCATTATAAAATTTATGGAAATTAGTACAAGGCAGAAATTAGGAGGTTGGTGAAACAATGGTGAGTAAAGGTAACCATGGCCAGAGGAAAGCCTTGTGTGTGGTGTGGCACAGCGTACAAGCTGTGCATAGTAGCTCTTCTCGCCTCGCAAACTTCTTGAAGCATTATAATTAACTCCTCCTTGAGTGGCTTAAGTATGCATGGTGCTTAAACTGTGTGTATATATATATACAGTACAGTATATGTGAAAATGAACACACACGCATTTTATTTTATTTTTTGTGGTTTTTGGCTAAAATTAAGTTTAAAGATGTAAGTTGTTTTTAATAACTTATTATAAAACTGCTAGTGTACTATTGATATGGGGTAAAAACACCAACTGTAGCAATGCAATATCAGAATTGTTTCATGCCACATTGACTAGGGGGAAGTCTTTGGATGAAATGTGATGATTACTTGAGAATAGCCATCTGCAATGCATGTAATATTTAAAAATGCATGCACGTTTATATTTGTAAATATTGTGCAAGAATGAATGCAGTGATGTGTATGCTTTGAGATGTTAATTGTAACCTTAACTATATGAACCATAAATATTGCTTTATAACAATACAGTACTGTACATTCAAGTCACCAATGCAATTTCAATTCTTCATTATCACTAGTGTGCAATGACCTATGTGAGTATTTGATCCACATTTCAGAAATGGAATCTTACCCTTGGCTTTTGATGAAGTTGTGCCTAGACAATCTCTAACATTAGTGTTGCATTTTATGTCTACAGCCAACATGTTTGGGAGTAGTGGCCTGGGTGCCTACGGTGCTGCTGCTGCTGCTGCTGGCCTCCAGGGGTGGGGAGGATTACCCCCCGGCTACCCACCCACCAGCACAGCTGCAGGCCTGGCCAGTTTGGCAGCTGCACAACAAGCGCAGCAAGCTGCTGCACTGGCTAGTCTTGGACCAGCAGCAGGTGTGTGTTTTTAATTTTGAGTAACCCTGAGGGAAGAGGTTTGTTTTTTAAAATTTGATGTTGTACTTTCCACTGCTCAACAGGTACTGAGTATAGCTGTGTTTATCAATTGATTTTAAAGGTGAACATTGTTTTGAGTGCTTGGGTTGGAGATATTACAATTTGCCGCATTTATAACAAGCCGGGTCGTTATGAGCGGTTCTGACGGTTCCGCACTTTTAACTAGTATCCCAGTTAAAATAAAAAATATTTGTATAAAATTCATTTTTGCTTCGATTTTCTTGGGGATAGTTTAGAAATGTTCGCCATAAAATGTACGTTTTTCTCTAATAACAGAAGAGCTTATTAAAGAAAATGTCATGGCAGTGAATCTTCGTGGTAAAACTATTGCATTATTGACACGACGCGTATGATCGACGTACTTTTTATATTTGTTGCCGGTCGAACGCATTCTTATTTGACGGTTTATACTTATATTCTTATAGAACATTCTATTGCGAACACATTGGTACAAAAATTAAATGCGTACATCCAAAAATAATGTCAGGACAGTGAATTGAAAATACACTTTTAGATGTCATTTTCGGCGATATGCCGCCGCGGGTAACACTTCAGCCACTTCCCACACTCTTGTGGGTCAGTTGCGACATTGATTCTATATTTATATGCATATGTCCGTATAGAGAATTTAATTGCGATTCCAATGATACCAAAATTAACGATGTAGGACAACTGTGGGCTTCACAACCATTACGAGAATGGAAACATTTTGTTGCTGTTTGGCGCTCTCGGCAAGTGATGTCAATAGTTTTTTATTGGTTGTTGATATGCCTTATGATTTGACAGCATTTTATACATATGTTCTTATAGACAATTCTATTGCGAACACAGTGATACCAAATTTAAATACGTACGCCTACAATTAGTGTCAGGAGAGTAAAAAGAGTATACACTTTTCGGTCTCACCGCTTGGCTGCGCGAAGCGCCAGGGGCACAAGGCCCAAGTTTTTTTTCTTAACCTCAGTGCGCGAAAGTGTTAATGTTAACGCTGGTTCTCTTCGGTTGCTTGAATATTTGAAATACTGTTAATACTGCTAATGTGAGTGTGGGGGGAGGGGGAGAAGAGTGAGAGGGAGGGTTTATATCAATCTTTTCAGGTGGTAGCAGTGGTTATGGAGAAGTTAAATGTGTTGATGAACAAGTTGTGCTTCTTTAATAATGTGCTCACTATTATCATGTCATGTAAGGAATGAGTGGTTGAGAAAGTCAAGATTAATGTATACAGTATCTATAAGGTAAAGAAGGTTAGGTGAAAGGCAAGTAGGATGAACTATACCATAGGAGTTAATAAGAATAAAGAAAATTGCAGAAAGCTTAATCACAGAGGAAAAGAGTTGAAACAGACAAAGAAAAAACAACATTATAGAAAGAAAGACAACTTAAAGGGGTTAAAGCTAAGTTGTATCACATTTGTTTCTTTCACAGTACTTTCTTTGTTTGAAAACAAAGGTTCGAGTACTTATATGGCTATCATGGTAGCACAGTGGTTTATGTTCTCAACTCGCAGGGTTGATCCTGGGTTGAAGCCCTGGCCAGGACAGAAGCAGTTGGGTACATTTCTTTTCACCTGATTTCTGTTTGCTTAGCTGTAAAAAAGGTACCTGGAAGTTAGGCAACTGTTGAGGATTGCATTCTGGAGGAAGGTCAATAATTGATCTAGGGGGACCTCAGCAAACTTTAGTATTGGCTTGCTTTCCCTGACAACCAGAATTATAAGCTGATAGTATAGTATCATGCTTGGTTTCCGGAGGAGCACACAATTGCTGCAGTCCAGAGTTTTATAGACACTGTATGTGAGTTTCCACCACCAAGTTATTATATCTTGAGGTTATCTTGAGATGATTTCGGGGCTTAGTGTCCCAGCTGCTCGGTCCTTGACCAGGCCTCCACCCCCAGGAAGCAGCCCGTGACAGCTGACTAATTTCCAGGTACCTATTTACTGCTAGGTAACGGTGCATCAAGGTGAAGGAAACTCTGCCCATTGTTTCTCGCCGGCGCCCGGGATCGAACCCGGGACCACAGGATAACGCGTCCAGTGTTCTGTCCGTTCAGCCACCGGCTTTAGGGTACTTAGGGTACAAGATTTGCACAAATAGTTGTTTTGGTGCAGTGGTTAAATACAGTGTTCTTGTGACTTCTTGCATTACCTTTTACATTGTTCTTTTTGTGCTGTTCCACCTGGTTGCCCAGAGTTAGTTAACCTTTCAAATGTTCCTTCAGGAATCAAATGTATTTAATATTGACCATTTTTGCCACTGTCTCAAGCTTGTTAAGACTTCCTTTAACTTTCGGGCACCATTAGAGCCATCCTGGTCCCTCAATATTATCCTTGTCTTTCTCTCTTGACCTAATTTAAGGGTGAGTCCTTCTCTGACCAAAAGCCAGAATTGACCAAACCAGTGCAGCCTGTTGCAAACCTTTATGACAGAGAATTCAGCAATTTAAATATTAATAATGGTCACATTAACTTGGAATATTCAATGACTTCGTGGAAATAAGAGACATCATCATCATCTCCTCAAGATGAAGAAGCCAATTACATAATTACCCGGTACTCAGATTACTGATACTGTACTTTTTCTGAAAATTATATGAAAGGCTATTTGAAGAAATGTAAACTACTGCATTGGCAAGAGTTTTATGCTTTTTATTTATTTTTTTGTGGCAAACATTCTCCTTGTTGCTCTGAGTAATATGTACAGTATGTGCTGCTTAATTTGAGTAAACTCAAAGTTAAGCTTCCATATCCCCCACACCTGAAACACTACGTTAAAGACAAACCTTTACTACAAATATTTTGCTTGGTGAAATACCTTTTTCACCAAGAGAAATATAATCTGTAATAATTTTTTTTATAAAAGTGGCTTGGCGTTCCTTTTGAACATGGAGAGCTTGTTTGTTTTAATTATGGGCAATTATCAGGGTTAAATTAAGAATTAGCATTTTAACATTAACCCTTAAATTAACCCATTGCTTCAAGGTTATTTGCGCATGGTTCGGGTTTATAGGGTTAGGACTCCATTTCTGCAAAACTCTGTGTTTACATGTGTGGTTACTGTTGTTGCTAAAAATGTGAACTTTGGTTTACAGCTGCTCTATGAGCAACAGGAAGTTCAGCATTTGTTGCAAGTTGCATTAAATAAATTAGATTTTTGCGCTTATTTATATTTATTTGCATAAATCTTTATTAAATTTGCAGTAGCCTATACTGTGCCTGCACAGTAGTTTTGCATTCTAATAGTTTTCTCTGCATTTTTAGCTGCCTACCAGGACAGAGCAATGGGAGGTGAGAAGTTGTTAATTCACTCGTGTATAAGTGCATTGTTTGATTAGCATATACAGTACTGTTTAATGTACAGTACTGTACTGTACTGTACTCTGTGTATCAGTACAAACAAACTAAAGTACTTACCAATAAATACAAGAGAAAAATTGTGGGCTATATGGCAATTTTTAATATATCTGTGGTTGATTGTATAACCTTTTCCATGGCTAGTGTTGGAAAGGTACACAATTGGTTCAGCCTGAACCAATTGTGTGCCTCTGTAACCCTTTCCGCCACCACCCACGGGATGTGTATTGGCGGTGCATAATAAAGAAATGAATAATAATAATATTAATAATAAGAAGTGTGTGCTTTAGCGTCACAAGATATTCTTCACAGGCTTCACCTTATCAGTAATCACTTTTCTGGAGGGGCTGAACATTGGCTTCCTGAAGCTATCTGGCTTAGATGGCCCCCCCCCATGCTGAGTCACATCTGCCATAGGAGTCCTGTATGGCTAGAACTCTAGAGTTCTATCTAGAGCTAGAACCTGGGATACCCTCTCACAGGGCATAGGCGATTATTACAATTGCCCTCACTGAGAAAACATCCAAAAAGTAAGCGAAATTATACACACAGTGACAGGGTTCAAGCAAAACAAAGCACTGAAACGGTGAAATTACTCTGCACGATTCACTCAAATACTAGCTTGAATCCCCCTTTGCTACGGCCGCCCACCAACATGTGGCAACGCACTGGGAGCTCCCAACCATCTCGGTTCATGGCCTTCTTGGCTCTGAACTGAGGCAAAGATAGCATGGAGGCCAGGAGCATCTGGGGTACTGCTATTTCTTGATGGCCAGTAGAAAGTCGGGCCATTCTCATGGTTTGCCACAATGTACAGAATACACAGTCCTAATATAACCAGAAACCTCCAAACAGAAGCAACCCACCTAAGCTAACAATGCATAGAAAGTGGATATTTCTGAGCCACTACTTTTTATAGTACAGTACTTTGTATTTTTGTACATTGGGGGCCATAAAGTATAAAAGTGTTGTATATAGTATATATATACAACATAGTCTTATAGTAGTTAAGAGGACTGGTTTCGTAACTAAGGGGAGTCTAGCTAGTTTGTGAGTGAATCATTTGAACCAGTTGTTTGACTGTTTCAGTGCTTCATTTTCCTTGAACCTTGCAGTTGTCTGTATTGCTTTGCTTAGTTTCTGCTTATTTTCTGCATGAGGGTGATTGTAACAATTTCCTATGCCTCAATGAGGGAGCCAGGGTGTGGCTCTGGTCCCCAACAGCCATACACGGCTCATATGACTGATGTGACTCTTGGTGAGATGCCTCCTCCTGACTGACAGTTTCAGGAAGTCATCTAAGCTCTTCCAGAAAAAGGTGTTTTGTCACATTAAACATAGTTTTTTATCACTCGTATTTTTATATTTTTGTACAGTATTTAGTTTAAGAATGTGCGGTAAAAATAAAGGTTGATTTAGTATGTATATGGAGGAGGGAAGTATTGCAGATGTAGTGTGTGAAAGAGGAGGCACTAAGTACAATGGAATCTTGAGTGACGAGCGACTCCAGTTACAAGCATTTCGAGTAACGACCGAGCCACTTGCAGAAAATTTGTCTAGATTGACGAGCTTTCGCTCGATTAATGAGCAAATTGAATGGTGCTTCCTAGGGTTCCCGCTGGTTTTCGGACACCTCCGATGACAGTGTTGTTGTTGTTACGCAAGACGAACATTTCACATGACGAGCTCGGTGCCGGAACGGATTAAATTCGTTAATCGAGGTTCCACTGTAGTACAGTATTTGAAAAATTGAACATTTTTAGTTACATAAACATGAAATCATAGACTTTTTAAATGACAGCTTGCCACCAAATCTATACTTTATGAGAGAATGTCCATCTGTTTATCTGTGTAAAGTTGGAGGTCAGGCGCTTGAAACTAGCCTTATGCAAATTTGAAGGGGAAATGGTCTAAGGTACAGGAGGAACATAAGCTGGTAGGGGTAGACCTAAGTTAAATCGTTAAAGAATTATTAATAATTATGGATGCCTCTCATCCAATTCCTACGGATTCACTTCTGGACAAGTGTGAAATATTGGGGTCAGATGCCCTAAGAAGTTTATTGTTGTAAAATTTTTTTCTTGAGACCTATACAGTAGTTTCATTGCTCCCTAATATTATACTTTATGAAGTGGAAGAGGGGAAGATGGGGGGGGAAGGGTGGGGTAGAAGAGGGGAGAAGAGTGGCGAGGACAAGCTAGAGCCAACTAGAAATGAAAACACACTCGACCTGAGCTTAAAAAACAATGAAGACATAATCAGAGATATTACAATCTAAGATACTACAGTACTTACATCTAAGGGAGCCGAGCGGACAGCACGCTGGACTTGTGATCCTGTGATCCCGGGTTCAATCCCGGGCGCCGGCGAGAAACAATGGGCAGAGTTTCTTTCACCCTATGCCCCTATTACCTAGCAGTAAATAGGTACCTGGGTGTTAGTCAGCTGTTACTGGCTGCTTCCTGGGGGTGGAGGCCTGGTCGAGGACCGGGCCGCGGGGACACTAAAAAAAGCCCCGAAATCATCTCAAGATAACCTCAAGATAACACCATCACCATGAGCTCATTGTAGTTCAAACTAATATCAATACCTGTAATAGGTCCAAGAGGATTAATAAGTAAGAAGATTTATTCAATCAATTCAGTGTTAACAATAAGAGGATTGACTGGGGAAAAAATATAGAGCTTGCAAACATCCAATGTAAAACAGTCTTAAGCTACAAAACTCTCACACGGAATACATAGCACAACTGACTGCTGAAGCATACAAAGTCAGCATGAAACGTGTACCTTTGCAGAGAGTCAGAAAGAGGATCACTCTAGAAAAATAATTCAGACAACTCTACAAAAGAAGGAAAAAATAATGGTAATGCTTAAACACACTACTTTCACAACAAAGAAAAGGAAATCTAAACGGAGAGGTTGAAGAAATAGAGCAGACAGTGAAGCACGATCATACCAGTCTTAGGATATGAAAATGGAAAAGAAAGCTATTCAAGGGATTAAGAAAAATTAAACTTATTGTTCATATATGCAATATCAAAATAACCACACCACACTCAAGTAGTCATCCACAGCAATAACCCTCAACTTCATTAGATCAGGTGTACAGTGTTCATGACATAGTCATGCATGGTAAAAATACATTCACTCCCTCGTAAAAACTTCCTCCACCCTCCCGTGCCCCCTGCAATAGTTAGGGCATTGCTTGCTTTCAATCCCGGCTTCCTCAGATACTTCCTCGTCATGTCCCACAGTCTTCTTTCCAGATGTAAATTTAATAGCTTTGCTTAGTTATATTTATGGAAGACTTGTTTCATGAGAAAATCCCAAACATTGAGTTTACTGAAGCAGTATACATATTAAAGAATTCCTTTTTGTATAAATACATTCTGTAAAATGAAGCAGTCTGGGTAAATCAGTTCTCCCTGAGTAGTGTCACTTACAGATTTTGTAGTGTTCAGTATATAAATTTATCTATGAGTGCTGCTTCAAGGTTCATCCTGAAATAATGTGTCATTTTAAGATCAACATAACCGGTACAGCCAAAGTGGTTTGAGAAGTGGAGCTGCTGTGCAATCATATGAGCGAAATTACTCCGAGGCTACAGGTATGTTAAGCTTAATCTACATCAAATTTTAGTTTGTGGTGGCTGTCTAATGTTGAGGCGAGCATCGAAATGTAGAAGGTTGCAGGATTATACGATTTATAATTTGTGGTTATAATAGATCAGCTGCTTAAACAAGAACATCCAGGATATGATTGATCACTACTGTCATTCAGTTTATGAATCGGAACAAAGACTTTTAATGATTAAGTGACTTCATGGACAGGTGGTATTGCTACGTATGTTTGGCTTAAACATTTACAGTACTTTCAAATGGTGTTGGTGAAAGGAAAAGGTAAAGGATTGAAGGTATTTTTAGTCATGTTGTAATACACTTGTATATTTCTGTTATGCATGACTGGATTTCTTTTCTTTACTCAGCTGCGTGGTGGAACATAGCCGGCTTGCAGCAGATGGAATTGCTTTCGAGACTGCAGGGTGGCCTAGGGAGTGGGGGTGGGCAGGCTGGAGCAGCGGCTGCAGTTGCAGCAGCTACAGGGTCTCTCGGAGGTTACGGGGGACTACACCCAGAGCACCTCATGAACCTGGAGATTCTTCAAGCACAACATGGTCAGTATCAAAATTTGTGTAATGTTAGTATCTTTGGTGCCTCACTTTGATAATCAGCTAAACCACTGCACTGCGCATAGTGCCTTAAGGCACTCGATTAACAACTGCACCATGAAGTTGTCACACGAAATAGGTGTGCAGTGCAGGGGTTAGGATTACTTCTCTTGTAAACCTTCATTGCTGATGAGCTGAATCACATTTCTAGGAGTTGTAGTAGATGGTTCCCATATACTATGTCTCATCAGACGTGGAATGTGTTAGGGACTTGCATGGGGATCATAGAGGCAGAACTGGCCTCCCTTTAGAGGAGAGAAGGGCCACAGGAGATATTATCCCTTTTCCAAATGAGGAATACTGTAATTGGGCAAGATATAGGTTGAAGCTAGAAATGCAAATGAGTCGAAAGACATAATAAAACACTTGTTTAAAGAGTGGGTTGTCAAAGAAAGTAAAATGGGTGGCAAGAAATTTAGAGGACCTAGTACCAGTAGCTGGAAGGCACGGTCCAAAGAGCCAGATTCTGATAAGTATTGATAAACACAGTGTATATATGCAGATAGTGTTGAAAATTTGAATAATTGATTTAATAATAAGGATAATTAATAATCCAAATTGTTTAACTTGATACAGCAGCAGCCATGGCAGCAGCTCTGTCTACCAGCAAGAGTTCAAGTAGCAGTTCAAAATCCTCCAAGAATAGTAAAAGTGTTAGTAGTAGTAGCAGCAGCAACAACAGCAATGGTAAAGGTATCACTAGCACCCTCAGCTACCGAGGTTCTGCTGCGACAACTACCACAACGTACTCTAGTAGAGGGCAAGAACCATCCAGTAACAGCAGTCGCGCGAGCCTAGAAATCAGTCGTCTGGCGTCCTCCTCACACTCCTCGTCTTCCAACGCCAGTAGACCTCCAAGCTACCCTTATAGTACTTCCTCATCACATCGCTACAGGCAAGTGCTTGTGTATGTTGTTATACAAATGCCTGTATGGAGCAAAGTTGGGGAACCTCAATACAGTACACACTTAGCTCTGTTGCAGTTTTTAATTTTATTGTGTTGCAATTTTATTAATTGTATTTTGCTTACTCTATTTGTGCTAAGATCCTTTACCTTTGTTCTCAGGTGAGTTAACAATACGAATCTTAAAGCGGAATTTAGAAAATAATTATACTTATTAACACTTACGTTGCCCCGGCGGGCGACCTGCCGTGCACCACAAGGTAGGCCGAGCGGGGTGCACTAACTCACCACCACCCACAAATGTTTATACTCGTTTTAGCTTTCTGACCTCAATTTTCGTAATATGTTGTTCAATTTAATATCAAATTGTTCACAATAGACTGCTTTAAAGGAATATGTGCATATAAGACCATATAATGTCTCGCTTTTCTATACTTTAGACCTGCCGCACACCACAAGGTAGGCCGAGAGCTTGCCACCACATAAAATTGTTTATACTCTTTTCAGCATTCTGACCCTAATTTTTGTACTATGTCGTTCAATTTGGTATCAAATGGTTCGCAATAGAATGCCGTAAAGGGATATTTGCATATAAGAACATATAGAAAAGTGAGACTTTATACTTTCAATGAAACCCAGTAACTTTTCCCTCGTACATGTTTTTTCAAGGCTTTCATCATGGATTGGCTCTGTTCTTGATCAGTATTCATCTGGAAGTCAATTTGCAGAGTTTATAAAGCCGGTAACAACAAATACCCGAGATAAAATAACCAGAATGGGGAAATTTTTCGACTTGGGGAGGCCACGGCTGTCACGAGCGAGGTCAAGAAAAGACAGAGCCTCCAGCATAGGTGGGCACCCACACAGCATGGTCAGGATGTCACGTGGGGTATACAGAGAATGGGTTGAAGTTGGCGTGCATTAAAAAAAAAAGTCCCATAGTATTCGGATGATGTAATTTTTACAAATTTTTAAATTTTTGACGACGTTTGCATCATCGAACATACTCCATATTTCGGTTTTGTGACATCGACAACGTCATCAGGCAGAGAAAGTGTTAATGTTCATTGATGAAGTAAAACTAAGAAGAAAAATTATAAGTCATAATTTGTTATTAATAACATTTGTATTTTTGTATCTATTGTTAGGAAAAATTTAACCCCAATTTCATATAGGCAATCTCATGCTTTGCACAGTAGTGCATAACAATAATAGTCTAATTCAGAGATAAATTGTTTTTTGCAAGTAAAACAATTAAAATTTGTTTCTCGGGGTGGTGTGCAGTTCGCCGCTGTCAGGCCTTGAAAGTGTATCTTCACACCATTCCGACCTGGGGTCATCACCGAGCCTTTCTTATGGCATTGCTAGTCTCATAGCCGATAAACATCCATCATCCCACCACAAGTCTCACTCTTCATCATCTTCAGCGAACAGTTCCTCAACACAGGCAGAGGTAAGCTTTATCTAATGCAATGTTGCAGGCAATAGTTTTTATTGTGACTTCAGGCAAAACTTTTTCATCGCTCAATGCTGTTTTGCATAATTATATTTACTGTTTATGGATCAACATTGCAGCTTGCCAGGCTTCTTAACTTCAGTATGTCGACTATTTTTTTTAATGATTTAAGAGCTTATTACTATTAGCACAACAACATTTCTCATTAGGTCATAATAATTTAGGTGCACTTTCACCACTGATGCCGACTTTACTTTAGATCTTTATGTACCCGAGCTGTCACAAGTGTCTATTCATCGTGTTAAAACTAGTATTAACACCTTTTCTTACACTAGCATTGAGACATAACATAACACAAAGATTACTGCTGCAAGGATAAGTGTGAAGGTAATGAACACCAATATCAGTTTAGGATTAAGGCCACCCACAACCCTCTTGGGGTAGCTAATGCTACCACCTGGTGGCTGTCATTGATGCTGTCAACCACTAAGCAGTAGTTAACGGTAGCTAACAAGCAGTTGGATCCAAACAACAAGTGTATACATACTGTAGTTTGAATTAGGTTTTGCAAATGTTGTCTAAGTAGTTGCTTGTTTGGTGTTCTATCCCTTTCTGGTGATTTTTCCTTCGATAATGTGGGTGATTCATTATCACCATTTTCGCCAACCTGGGGCCCTTGTAAGAGGGGGCCCCAGGTTGTGGTCCCAGGTGTAAGTAAGCTTCCATGAGTTGTTAGAGCATTGTGTGGTACCTGAGCTCAGAGGCACAGAGGGGACCCCACAAGATAGGCATTTCAATACATCGTGCACTGTATTATTTTCTATACTGTTAACTGTTATTGAACATAACTAAACTCATTTCAATTAGTTCATTAGAGTGAACAAACTCATGTTTTAATTGCTGCATTAAAGACACAAATTTTGCTTCTTCACACTTTTATCAGTTAAAAAATATTGTTATATTTTGAATAATTATATATATTGAGTGATGAAAAAGGGTTATAGCTGAAGTTGGTATGTTAAGTACAGTTCATACTTGTGGTTAAAATATCATGTTTTACATTTCTCAGGTTAGAATTCATTCAAGGAGGTCTTCAACTTTACAATATTTAAAATTATGAATTCACCGTGTAGTAATTTTGTAGCATTGAAGTATTCGATATAATTTTTTTCCTTTTGTGTGACAGATATGTTACTGTTGTTGTAGTTTGAGAATAACAAATGTGTATGATGTGGCGCACTCACATTTTTAATGTGTGTTATCACTGTGTGCATAATTCTATCCAACACAACCCCCGCACTTTTATACAGGCAAGCTAAACACTTCTCGTGCACATTTTGCATATTCTGAACTCGTGCAAAAAAAAACACCTCGACACAATATAATAGGTGTTTTGTATTGTATAGCTTGATTCATACTTAATTACTTTTTTCATTACATATTATATGTCCAGCAAGCAAATGCAGGTGGGACAATGGAGAGAAATAATTTAGGTAGAGAGTAAGTCTGAGGAAAGTTAAGAGAGACTGGAAGAGAATGGGATAATATTAATGATTGAACGATAATGTGGAAGTTGAGGAAATGTGGCAGATTGCCAAACAGAGATTGAACATTACAAGCTACAATACAGTCAAACAGTTGGACAAGTGCAAAATAAACTATGACAGTATACAAGCAAGAAGAAACGATTTGTTGCAAAAATGGTTGTCAGTGGCATATGCATGGAAATGTTACTTTCAAGTAACAAGTTACTTTTAAGCAACAATGGGGCTATTGACATTGCAATATCAAGGTTATTGCAACCAGTGGTGTAGCAATACTTTGGCCAGTGGTGGAGCAACATTCGGATCGGTTGTCAGTGGTGGAGCAACATTCAGGTCGGTGGTGTAGCAACTTTTGGGTCAGAGGTGTAGCAGAAATCATGGCAGGAAGATTGATCATGTTTCCAGTAGGAATCAAGCAGTGGGGAGAAATGGTGGTAGGTTAGTTAGTGCACTATTTAAAGAAGTAACTATGATTTTTGTCCATTAACTAAACATTCACTTGCCACTTTCTTCATACACACTTCATAATACCAATTTCAACACGTGCACATTTTTCAAGCGCATTCGCTGGATGCACAAACATATCGCCTTACATGTAACATGTATGCAGTGTACTTTATTATAATTACTCGTATGCCAACTAAGAATTGTTGCTATACACATGAAATACTGTAATAACTATGTTATTTTGTTTGTTTTCCCTTTTTTACAAATTTTTAAAGAATTAGATGTTTGTAAATTGTGTAGCAGGTTGATATGACTAATATCTAAAGATAGAAATGACTTTTCTATATGATGTAGGCTAATATTTAAGCATTCTTTGATTTTGTCAAAGCAAAATTGAGTCATTAATCAATTTTAGAGATGTATAGTTCACTATAGTAATGGTATGAAATTTCTCAAGCTGTTGACATATATTGTGGTTTATTAGGGTAGGTCCCCTCATTATCTTCCTGAAGCTTAAGGTGCCACTAAGGCTTCAGACTGTATCAGTCTCCCAAGATTTGCATAGGCCTACTGGGAACCAGGAGCAGAATCTGGTGCTCTTAGTAAGACCTGTTGTTGAAGGGGGACCAGTGAGTAAACAAAGAGGCTAAGGAAAACCAAGCAGAATGTCCAGATGTAACAAAACAAACCATGCCTCAAAAGAAAAAACAAAGGAAGGAAAATAATGCAAATGATAATTTGTGACACGTGAATAACCCTGGTTCCAACTCACTTGGCCACCAGCAGATGGCAGCCTAGACCATCTGGTCACCTTGTGGTGATTCTGAGGACCAATGTCACTGTGGCCTGGTCTCGTACCAGGCTTCTTGGCTGGTGATCTGGTCGACCAGGCTGTTGGATGCGGCTACTCACAACCTGACATAAGAATCGCAGCCTGAATGATGATCAGGTCATTGCTGTTTTTTATTCTTTTTGCTACACCATTGTATTTATGCCACCCCACACTGTTCCCCCCCCCCTTCCCCGACTCATATTTCATCCATACTTATTCCCATACTGTTGGTTTGTATTCTCTTTATAATGGGAGGAATTTGAGTGCTTGATTCTAACTACATGCTTAGGTAAAAACCTTACCCTTTAAATCCTTCTGGTTTGAACATTAGCCGACTCTGTGGTCAGCTATCATTGGCTGACCAGAGTAGCAATATGGGGCCTGTCAGCTTCCCATTCCTACTCTGTTGTTCCCTTCTTCTCAATGGGGGTTTTAGTTTTGAGAATTTTGTACTGGCAACTTGTGTGCATGACAGTTTGTATATTGGGACCTAGAGTGACCTGGGTTGCCATCTGGTGGCAGTCGAGCTATTAGAACTGGAGTTGTTAACCCATCTCTAACTATTATTTTCCTCCCTTCACTTCTTTCTTTCAAGTAGTGGTTCATTTTGCCTCAACTTGCCTTTCTGGTGAGGTTTCCTTGGTTTTGGGTGAATCTCTGATGCCCATTCTTCTCTTGCCTCATTGTTTGTTTGTTTATTATATACCCAATACCTATTCCATGAGAAGCAATGGAAAAGGTTACAGAGACACATAATGGGCTCAGGAAGTGGTTTTCGTGCTTCACTAAGAGAACCAGATTCTGGTCCTGGTTCACAGTAGGCCTGAATAAGTCTCGGAAGCCTAGTATAACTGAGAAGCTCACTGCTGCTAGTCCTTGAGCTTCAGGAAGCTACCTAGTCCAACAAGAAAGGAGTGTTTCATTACATTCAATGCTTGATTTTTAAACATTATTTCTGAACAAAGCTATTAACAAACTAAGGTGGAACAATTATCTTTCAAGCACAATCCATGATAACATTGTTCATGATTTTAATATTGCTCTTTGTATAATAGTCGTACAGTATTTGCTAATATATTTGCAATATGATATACAGTACTGTATCTAATATTTGCAACTTCATATTATTCTGCTTCATCTTGTCTCCATTTGGATCTTGTTATGCTGTTTTCAATAGATGAATATAACTTTATCACATTTATATGAATGTAAAATGTAATTTTGAATTTACTTACTCTCTTTTATTATTCTTGCTAATGTAGGAAGATGCGTAGGGTTGTTTAATAGCCTATGGACCAACTTGCATATCTCGGCAAGGTATACTAATGCAAAGTGAGAGCATCTTGCATTTCATGGAAGACAAATATTCTTATCAATGAAGTTGTGCAGCCGAATAATTATTAGGGGTGTTGGATGTAATTAATTATTTGTTGAAGAAATAGACATATAGGGTTACCTCGGTTTAAGAATTTAATTTGTTCCTGGAGACGGTTCGTAACCCGAAAATTCGTAAACCGAAGCGAATTTACTCGTAAGAAATAATGGGAAATGAATTAATCCATTTCTGACTCTCCAAAAACTTCACTTCAAAGTAAATTTTATACCAAATTCAACCAAATCTTCACTACAAAAGTATGTTCAAGTTATTACTTACCCTTGCTGATGACTCCTGTTGGTGTACGGAAGATGGTGAGGAGGAGAGGTGTTAGTGTTTGCAAGGGGAGTCCCCTTCCATTATAACATCAGGCAGTGAAGATTTCTCTGGAGTGCACTCTCTGGCACATTTTTCCTGCATACCACTAGGTCCTGGTTCTGGCTCACTGCTTGATTTTCTCACAAGGAAACGTTCCATTGAAGATTGTTTTTCCCTGCTTTGCAACATTTGTCTGTAGTGTGGCATCACATTGTCATTAAAAAGATCAATGCAATGGCCTACTACAGCTTTATCTGGGTGATTCTTTTCAGCAAAACTTTGCAGTCCTTCCCATACTGCACACATTTTCTTAATTAATGAGGAAGGGACATTCTTTATTGCCTCCTCTTCCTCCCCTGAAGATTTGTTGTACTGCCTAGCTAGTTCAACAACACGAGTACCATTTTCATGCTTACGAATGATCCCTTGTTTTTCCTCTATGGTCATTCTCACATGTGATTTCTTGCCTTGAACCTTAGCACTGGCTTTCTTGGGACTCGTGGCGAGATATATAATAACAACTTTTATGCTCAAATGGCCAAAAATCCGACAAAAAACTAAATTTTTGTGAAGAATTCAGGCGGGATAGTCACTGGGCGCGAGGCACTAGAAAACTGAGGCGCGATCGCCGTGTCACCACGCACTAGGTCGACTGTACACGTATCAACAACCCGTACATGTAACCTGAGGTACCACTGTATTGGATGTACATATTTGAGTCGAGTATTGCCTGAATTAGCTGGGACAGTCGTTTCAAAAGGAGTAAATAAGGAATACTGTTATTTGAAATTTAATTTCGAGCTTAACTATGCAGTATGGATAGAATTTAATGGTATTAAGGATTTAATACACAACGTTGTGAGTTTATGAGCCTGTTTAAGTGTCTGTTCTTGCATACACTCCAAACAGTGTATTGTATTAAATTATGTGATGTCACAGTTGACCACTTGTTGTATAATAAAATATGTGGTATTATAGAAGGTACTGTAGAAAAGATAATTAGTTTTAAACTATTTTATGTCAAAAATAACATGATCCCTGGTTGATGGGGTTCTGGGAGTTCTTCTACTCCCCAAGCCCGGCCCGAGGCCAGGCTTGACTTGTGAGAGTTTGGTCCACTAGGCTGTTGCTTGGAGTGGCCCGCAGGCTCACATACCCACCACAGCCCGGTTGGTCCAGCACTCCTTGGAGGAAACAATCTAGTTTCCTCTTGAAGATGTCCACGGTTGTTCCGGCAATATTTCTTATTCTCGCTGGGAGGATGTTGAACAACCGTGGACTTCTGATGTTTATACAGTGTTCTCTGATTGTGCCTATGGCACCCCTGCTCTTCACTGGTTCTATTCTGCATTTTCTTCCATATCGTTCACTCCAGTACGTTGTTATTTTACTGTGAAGATTTGGTACTTGGCCCTCCAGTATTTTCCATGTGTATATTATTTGATATCTCTCTCGTCTTCTTTCTAGTGAGTACATTTGGAGGGCTTTGAGACGATCCCAATAATTATCTCCCTCTTTACAAAGCATTAATTAAATTTGTGTAGTACTGTACAGTATTTCTTAGGAAACGGCCAGTCCGAGATTTTGAAGATAGTTTGGGGGGGGTGTACCTGGGGCTGATTTTGTTGGATTTTGACTGTTATTCGGTAATGGTTCCTGAGCTGGAAATAGTTTGGAAAACGTCTCGAGCAGTTTTCCCAGGTTTAAAAGGATATTTGCTCTAGATTGCCTGGACTACAAAGCATTCTAATAATATTGTACTGACAGATAGGAAAAACAAAACAGAAGGATTGCTAAAGAAGCATTTACTATTTTAGTGAGACAAACAATTGATTTAATTGGTATGTAAAGTTAAATTACCTGGCCATTTAAAAGTGCTGTTTCTTAGAATGCAGAGTAAGGGTTCATACAGGTTTCTGGACAAATGTGCATCAATGCAAAATTGATTTTGTGTACAATGATTTAGCACATGACATGCAGCTATAAATTGAATTACAGTTTGTTGGTTATTACTATAAATTCAATGTTACCATAGTAATCATATCACCAATTACATAGTTGCTCATAAAAAAAGCCAATTTAATTAATATTTTAATATACATACATGTTTTGTTAATCATCAAATTTAACATTGAACCTGTTTTAATATACAGTATAGATGTGATTGAATTTTGAAGTGAACACTTTGAAACGGAAGATATTTGTTGTGCACTCTGCCTAAGTGCGGTGAGCTGGTCCATGGGCTAGGAAATGACAGCTATCACCCATCACAGTTGAAGTAGAGCTTGATGATGGTCTTCTTATCTACTCGTGTTATTATCTCAACGTTTAATTGTCATTTTTAGTGTTCTGTATCTGATCCATTTCAATTTCCCTAATTGTGGAAATGTTCCAATGTGATTTATTAATTGGGAAAAAAATTAAATATTTGCAGATACAGAATACTAATAAAACAATATTTGAATTCTACATTTATTTTAGTTTGTCTTCAAGGTATTTTGAAGATAATCAGCTGTAGTTTTCTGTATAGGAATGTATTTTTGCATGCTATTTACATCCTTTTTCAAATATTGCTATGTAGGTAGATTCCATTACTTGGTTCCTTTTGATGATCTTACAAATCTGAATTGAACTTTGGAATGGCATGCTATTGTTCTGTGTATTGAGTTTTATGTATTAGTTTGTTTTTTTACTCTCTCTCCACACCTGTCACCTTCCCGCCTTCCTGTCTGCCTGCACTGTTGTGTGCACGCCGGAATGTACACTCCATTGCGCACACACCCGTCCGTGGCACACAAACTCTTGTGTGTAGCGGGTTGCCGAGAAACTGGCAAGTAATGGGAGTGTGTCCATCTCCAAGGCCATCCGAAACAAGGAGTTAGAAATTATTCCCATCTCACCGGCCGCGAAGGGGAATTCTCAGTCCCACGGAAGTGCACCGCCTCACCGGGACAAGTCCGAGCCCAAGGTGTCCATATCGACGGTTGGGTCTGGAAACTCGCGCTTGTCGAATGGTGTCCCAAGTAGTGCGTCGTGGCGTGAGGAAAGTGCCAGTGTATCAATCGAGCCGTGTGGTTCTGGGACCCCGGCGTCTGCTGATGATGCACCATTAAATCTCTCCATGAAAGCTCCATCTTTGAAACCTTGTGAGTACCACTTACAGTATTTGGGATAATTTGATTATTTGAAAGAATTCCTTCATGTTATTTCATAGATAAAATTTATTAATAGTGATTTTGGTATAAAAAAGCAATAGGAAAGTGTGTCATGTGCTTTTGATATTAAAATGTTAATTATTTACTTGTTCATCTACAGTGGAACCTAATTTGTGCTTCATTTATACTATATTGATTAGTGATTCTTGAAAGACTAAAATCAAGAGAGGTATTACTTGGGTCTGAACTGTATTTGGATACAAGGTAAGGTATCAGGAGAAAGTACTAAGCCAATTTGACTATAAGAAAAAAATATAATTGGAAGGGATGAGGATAAGGATTTGAATATGATGGAAGGAGTGAACAGTGCCCAACCACTTGGACGGTCGGGGATTGAAAGTCGACCTGTAAGAATAGAGACCTTCGCTCTAGCGTCCTGTCTAAGTAGTTGGGCACATTTTAATAACAAGTAAAAGTGTTTATTATTATTTTTATCAGGATTGCATCAGTGGAGACCTTGACTTGGATAGTTTAAGAAGTGGGTAGCCTTACCACATGTAACCAAATTATGTTCTATAAGAAATCTCTCCCTAAATAGAGCAATAGATGGGCAAAATGCAGTTATTATTAATGTGAGACTCCATAAATGAAAGAGGAAAAGATGTAAATCGCTGTTCAGTGTTCCTGAAAGTTGGCATTTTCTGCACCAGACTGAAAATGGCCAATTATCAGCCTTGATCCATGTTGGGTTGTTTTGCTTCTCCCATCACTTCCCTTTTTTTCATTTCTTTTAATCCATCCACACTATTTTATCATAAAATAATTAAAAGAAACAATAAATACACAGTTTTGCAATTTTATATGGCTTGCTGATGAATAATGGCAGCTTGCAAAATTGATGTGCTGACCCATTTTCTATTTGTGGGTCCTCGATTAGGTTAGGTTTGGCCAATTTCATACATTTTAGTGATGTGAATGCTTGAGAGGATGGGCTGAATCATGTATAAACATTTCCATATTTGTTATTTGTTTTAACAAAAAATAAATAAGTCATGGTGAAAAATAAATGAGGAATGAGTAAACTTAAAAATAATGTGTATATGCAGCAGTCACACACAATTTGTTATTCAAATACATTTTGTTCTTCATCTATACTCTAGCAAATTTATTTGCAAACTTTGTGACAACACCTGAGCCGGTCGACCGAGCGGACAGCATACTGGACTTGTGATCCTGTGGTCCTGGGTTCGATCCCAGGCGCCGGCGAGAAACAATGGGCAAAGTTTCTTTCACCCTATGCACCTGTTACCTAGCAGTAAAATAGGTACCTGGGTGTTAGTCAGCTGTCACGGGCTGCTTCCTGGGGGTGGAGGCCTGGTCGAGGACCGGGCCGCGGGGACACTAAAGCCCCGAAATCATCTCAAGATAACCTCAAGATAACACATGTACAGTTATTGCCCAGAAACTGGTAAAATGTAATAAGAGTACAGTATAAACATGTTGAGTGTCGCTGAGTGGGATCTTGAAATCCCAAAAACATTTCTGGTTGGGTACACACTGACGAGTCGGAACATTAAAAGTGTTAATAACTTGGCAAACAAAGTTACGAAGTTAATAACTTGTTATATTACAAGTGAAGGAGTGTGCTGGGTGTTGCCTCCCACACCCATGTAATCTTTATGATTACTCTTTTTATCAAGTGGATTTATCTACACTATCCCATCCTAAATAATTTAAAAATGAGTGAAATAGTATGTTTATTATTTTGAAAATCCATAAATATCCTTGGAAAAATTGTATTTACCAGTATTGATAGATGGAAATGACTGAACCTCGCACAATGCCTTCCTTGTCTAGTCATCCTCGGCCACCCTTTCTTCATTTAAGCCGATTTTTGCACATGCGGCCATCCTCTAGCATGTATTCTTCTCAATAAATGGTTGCACTGTACTGTTTAAACAAATAATTTCTTAAAGTAATTTTTTGCAGTTTGGCCACTAATTAGTTACTCCTTCCTTTTTTTAATTCTCTGAATCTAGCATCCAAAGGTTTAGACAAAAGAGAACTCAAGGAATCCCATCACAGTTCTCTGAGTCTTTCTCGAAGTGGAGTACCACCTTTCGACTTCCCACAGAGCCTCGGTGGGGGCCTTGGTTCGGGTCTCACTCCTAGTCTAGAAGTTCTACAGAGTCTTTATGGACAGCCTGGGGAGCCACGGGACGTCTTGGCCTCTGTGAGTATCACTTTCTTTTATGTTGAGGCTTAAAAGAGATATTTGATCTGGCATCTGTAAAGTCACCTTCTTTTTTTATAT
The DNA here is from genome assembly GCA_020271785.1 of Procambarus virginalis. NCBI lineage: Eukaryota > Metazoa > Arthropoda > Malacostraca > Decapoda > Cambaridae > Procambarus > Procambarus virginalis. The sequence goes on along the minus strand of WNGS01000690.1, from coordinate 11,848,103 downwards.
CTTCTCTCCTTACCATACTTAATTTCTCTTAATTATTATAATAATTCTTAATTTTCTTAATAATTACCAAGTACTGTATTGTTGTATGTGCCATTGATGTTATAGTAAATGGTAATAGCATACAAGTGTAATGAGAAATCAGAAAATGAAGTCTCCAAATATTGTATTAGCATACTGTAATTGTGTGAGAGCTATCATACTGTACTGTGACCTTTAATTAAGCAATCTATCTCGCTCAGATTTAATGCATTTGTTCCATTGGAGACATTGATGCATGTGCATATCACAGTTTTAAGTTTTATCATGTGCACTTCATTCCCATCTAATAGAATGTCAAAGATAAAGTAAGCCTTGCATTTAAAATTTCATTAAACCTTAAAACTTTGCGTACAATATTTAAATAGAGGTGAAAAATCTAAGTTAACATTTATCCTCGATGTCAGAATCAAATTGTAATGAAAGGCCTCTTCATGGTAGGGCCTGAGTGGCTTCCGGAAGCTAGCTCACTGAGATAGCTCCTCACAGATTTGTTACATGAGCCTTAAATGATCTATATAGTCTAATAGGAGGGACTAAGAAGGGAGAGCAGGGAGCCACCAAAGCTCTACCAGAGTTAGTTAGTTTAGTTCATTTATTATGCACCCCATACCCATCTTGTGGGCAGTAGTGGAAAGGGTTACAGAGGCACATAATGGGCTCAGGGACTGAACCCCACAATTCATTTAGCTAAGCAAGTTACAATCTTGATGAGCTAGTTACAAATTTCAATAAAAGTCGTCTCATCAACAATGGGTTCGAGATCGACCTCAAGTACAGGTTCTAAATTAAGCAACTGACATATGTGGAGAGCTAGTGTCACAATTTATATGTTTGTCCTGCACACCGCCCCCCATCCAGTGGGCAGCGGTGGATAGGTTACAATCACTTAGTTACTACCTACAGTTAACAAACTGGGGATATTTGGCTAAAATTTCTGGTAGATCATTTTGAATGAAATATTTACACATCGCTGGAACATTGGTTATAGAATTGTCTCTAAATTCATGTATCTTTTCGCACTCCATCACATAGTGATGGAGGGTGTGCGAATAAATTTGTTGACTCGGTTTACTTTTGGTCAGGTCTACATCGGCAGATAATGAGAATTCCCTGAGATACTTGTAACCAAGTCTAAGCTGAGCAGTAGTAACATCTAGAAGTCTGCTGATTTTATTGGATGATCCATATATGTGTGGCTCCTCTTGCATGATAGTATGATAGATGGAATTACTGGTGTCAATTTCACTTTGCCTCAGATCTACAAGATCTTGTTGAAGTTCTCGGTGTACTGCTGCTCTCAGATTGCTCATTGACAATACAAGGTTACACTTAACGGCTCCTTTAAAAGCAGATTCTTTGGCTAACTTATCAGCTCTGTCGTGCATTCGGAGGCCAACATGAGATGGAGACCACATGAAATGGACTCTGTTACCATCCTTAATAATTTTGTTGTATTTGTGTCTAGCTTCGGACACGAGCATGTTACAGTTATGTCTTAAAGAGTTGAGAGCATTTAAGGATGATAAGGAGTCACTTACAATTAATGTATCAAGTTTGGAGACTTGTACACATTTCAGTGCAAGGAGCAAGGCAAATAGTTCGGTCTGAAGGGTAGAGGCCCAGTTGTTTATACGGACTCCCGACTCAAAGTACAAGCCATCGCCCATTGCCAGCACAACTGCACTTCCAGCTGCACCCGTCGTGCGGTGTAGGGAACCATCAGTGTATATGATTTGAGAGAGAAAATGCTCTGTGGACAGAGCATCAGTATGGCTTAAGGCGTTGAGCTCTACCAGAAAGAGGCATTTTGTTACATTCAATGCAGGTTTTTGGAGGGGTCAAGGTGTGGCTTCCTGAAGCTAACTAACAACAAAGTAGGAGAACACAGGACATACCAAGGTAGATGCAAGCAAAAATTGCCCACTTTAAGATGGAGAATAAATAGCAAGGAATAACATAATAGCCGAAAATCAACCTGGAAATAACCAATCACAAGGTCAGAGAATTACTGAGATTCTGTGACAAATTTTTGCTCAACCAGCAGATAGCAGAGCCAGTAAGGAACAAAAGTATTCTTGACCTGATCTTTACAAGCAATGAAGACATAATCAGGGACAATACAATTTCAGATACTACATACTCAGACCACAAGCTCATTGAGGTTCAAACTAACAACAATATCGGTAATAGGTCCAAAAGGATTAACGAGTAAGAAGGGTTCTTCAAATACTGTACAGTAATTTAATTTTAGCAATAAGAGGATTGACAAGGAAAAAAATAGATCTTGTAAACATCCAGTGAGAAACAGTCCCACACAAGGAATAGAACAATTGACTGTCAAGATGTACAAAGTCTGCTTGAAGCATGTGCCTTTGTGGAGGGTCAGAAAGGAGACCACATTAGAAAGGGAACAGACGATGACTGTGAAAGAAAGGAAAAGAATAATGGAAGTGCTTCATTAGACACTACTATCACAACAAAGAAAAGTTAATTTATACATGAAGTTTAAGAAATAGAGATGTTGTTGAAGTGATCATGGTAGTCTGAAAAAATTAAATTGGAACAAAAAGCTATAAAAGTGATAAAGAACAATCTGAAATATTTTGCTCATATATGCAAAATAAAAATAAAAATAACTCCCAATATTGGACCTATACTTAGCACTGAAGATTCATACACAGGGGATGACAAAGAAATTAGTGAAATCCTAATAGACCAGCATAAGACAATGTTTAGCACCCTAATCTACAACATGAAAGTTAAAGATCTGGACAGCTTCCTTATGGGCAGTATCCAAACCCCTAACAGTAGAACTAATATTAACACGAACACAAAAGTCGTTGAAAGGGAAATTGGCAATATGCCCAAACACTCAGCCCTGGGTCTTGACTTGTGGAATTCAACTTTCATCAAGAAATATAAAGTACTAGTAGCATGAGCACTCAATGCAATATGGAGACAAAGTTAGATACAGTAGGGACACCGGAAGTACTAAAATTAGCAGATATAGCTCCACTGCGCAAGGAAGGTAGTAATGCTTTGATAAGTAACTATAGCTCAGTTGCACTAAATCACACACAATAATAGTTTTTGAAAAGAGTGATTTGGAATCAAATTTCCAGTTTTATGGAGAACAATGAACTTCACAACCCAGGTCAACATGGATTTAGAGCAGGATGATCCAGCCTTGTACAAATACTAGACTACTATAACAAAATCACGAAAGCATTAGAAGTAAAACAAAATGCTGATGTTATATACACGGACTTTGCAAAGGCACTTGATAAGTGTGACCATAGAGTGATAGCTCATAAAATGACATAAATGTAAATAACTGGGAGAGTAGAGCAGTGGATTTAAAATTTTTGTATCAAACAATGTAAAGAGTAACAGTCAGTAAAATAAAATGAAGTCCAAGGCCAGTAAAAAGCTCTGTATCCCATGCACAGTCCTGGCACCACTGCTTTTTATCATTATCATATCATAGGGACAAAAATGCAAGTCACAGCTTCGTGTCATCCTTGGCAGATGTTACAAAAACCAGCGTGGAAATTACTTTTGTAGAAGACACTGAAAACTACTAGCCGATATTAATAAAATCTTTGTTTGGGCAACGGGAAATAACACGATGTTTAACCGCGATAAGTTCCAAGTTCAGTACTTAGGTATGATAGAAATGAAGAACTTGTTTTGATATGCTGGGTACAAGACACAACCAGATCTACCTATTGAAGGAAAACTCCATATAAAAGATCTGCGAATTATAATGTCTGACGACCTGACATTTAGTGAATATAACTAGGCAAATATAGCAACAGCCAGGAAAATGGTAGAATGGATTACGAGAATGTTCAAATCCAGGGATCCCACCACAGTGTTAATGCTATTTAAATCACAGGTGCTGTCCTACCTTAAGTATTGCTTAGTACTCGCTTCCCCTTTCAGAGCAGGGAGAGATTTCTGTAATACAGTAGATGGAATACAGAGAACATATAACAACACACACAAGCACAATAAAGTGCCTAAAATTATTTGGACTATCTCTAAAGTTCTCAAAATGTACTCTCTTGAAAGGAGATAAGAGGTATCAGATATATTGAACATGGAAGATACTTGATGGCCCAGGTCCCAAATTTGTGCTGTAAAATAACATACTGGAAAGGTTGATACGAGAGGAAATGCAAAATGTAACAGGAGTAGAGGTGTCATAGGCATAATCCAAGAGCATTGTATGAACATTGGAGGTCCATGACTGTTCAATACTTTCTCAGGAAGTGTAAGAAATATTGATTAAGATTCTTCAAAGTTTAACTTTTGGAAGAAACAAGTTGGTACGTACATGCAGGAAGTGCCATACCAACTGGGTTGTAGTGGATATGTGGGCCTGTGGGCCATTTCAAGCAACAGCCTGTTGGAGCAAACTCTCACAAGTCGAGCTTGACACCATGCTGGGCTTGGAGAGTAGAAGAACTGGAACCCTCTCCAAGTATACTCCAGGTAAGTCAAGCCGGAAAACAAATGAGCCTTGAACAGAGAATCACAGGAACTGGTTCAACAAACAGGTCCACTACAACAATGCGGGTGATGTGCAGGTATCAATGAAGCGTTGCAACCCAACACAATAAATGATTCACCCTAGCTGTACAAACCAGGTACAGTACCAGCAAATGAAGGATCCCTCCAGAAGCCAGCAGTCTCATTCTTTGCCCAGAAAAAGACAAGGCTGAAGACTATAACTGTAGAAACTACTCACCAGGGCCAAAAGAACAAAACCCATTCCCCCAAAAGAAAGCTTGAAGCTTCTCACCCAACAACTAGAAGCAAGGGCCAACAAAACAGAGCCTTGAATGCATTCCAGATTGAATAGGCAACCAAGAACCAAAGGTGGAAGAGAAACACCAACCCCTTTTCGAGAGACCAAGATCGCTCGAGAAGAGCATGAGCCAGCAGGAGGTGGAAGAAACTGAAACTGTGCAGAAAAGATGCAGATGCGAAATGCTAACAAGAGCAGCTTTGCCAAGGTCAGGTGATAAGAGGCACAAGATGCTGATTAACAAACAAGACAAAATGGACAAAACCACAGGAATGGATAGAGAGAAAATGCAAAAAAGTAAAATAAAGAGGTAAAATGAGTACTAAGAAACTTCGTAGTGTTGCCGTGACAAAAGATGCAGGTGGGACACCAACAACCCCCGCCACCTGTGCACCATATAGATGGTGAAACACTTTTGTCAAATGTCCAGATTTATAGATCATAGGAGAATGTTAAACCAACTAGGTACATCATCGGGTATACTGCTGAAACAGGTGAGCTGCAGAAAAATGCCCAGGTCCTGATACTGGGTCAGAAGAGCCAGAAACAAAGGCTGAGCCGGTCAACAAGGAGCCATAAGGATCACTATGCCCCGAGAACTGTACTCTATTCACCCTTCCTCCACCTGCATTTTCTTATACTTGGCCACAACACTTGACAAGCATTACTTCTATCCCTCCCTCTAGCCATCCTTCCCCTTCCCAGATATCCCTTCCCAGACAAGTACATGAAATGCACCTGTCTGGTGCATTCCATGTACATTTGGCTTAACCCATAGATTCCTCCATCACTTTCTGTAATTACTCCTTGTACACAAATCACCATATAGGACTTTCTCCCCATCTGATTTTGTTAATGTAGTACTGTACTTTTAAGTAGCTGTTTCTGGAGGGTGCCCTTTGTGGCTCCCTATAGCTATCTTCCCGAGATTGCTGCTCACTACAAGGTCACTTCAGCTGTAGCTAGTTCGGTTTTGCCTACCGGGTGACCAGAGCCAGAACTTAGCCCCCCACACAGAGGTGCAGAGAGCAGGTGACAATCTGCCACCTCACCAAAGGAAGCTTCTAGAAAGAAGCTCCACACTCCAGCACAGATTTTCAGACAACTAGAGTGTTACACAATAGAGTGATGCATCAAATGAACAAATCCATAAGGGCTGTGATGAGAGTTTGAACCCACGCCCAAGATGATCCCAGATGCGCCTTAGTCGACTGTATCACGACATGGTAAAAGAATTGCAACCTGGAGTGCTACTACTGCATGGGGGAATTGCGTAAAACCCTGACCTGTGCTTCGGAGAAGCTGTAGGATCCTTGTGAGGGCAGTAGCACTCCAGGTTGCAATTCTTTTACCATGTCGTGGCACAGTTGACTAAGGCGCATCTGGGATCATCCCGGACGTAGGTTCGAACCCTCATCACGGCCCTTGTGGATTTGTCCAACTGGAATGTTTACAGAAAAAGAAGCCTTGCAAACTGTCAAACAAATATCACAAATGAGTCACATGGCATAAAGGATTCACTCAAATGAGCTCGAAACTTGTTAGTACCGATTACCACCACCACATAGCCCGACCCAGGCTCCCATGTGGCTCCTCATGTAAGTTCTGTTTCTGATGTTAGTGTCACCACGTCAATTTGCAGTGCTTCTAGTCACGCCAGCTCAAGGATGTGCCTCAAAGCTTCAAGCTAAGTACCAGCACTTCCTTGGATGTTCTTATCCTGTGGGGGGGCCATTTGCTTTGTTGTATGGTTTGCAATTTTTGTGTAGCTTCATGTGTAATTCCCTAAGCATAATTACTCTGAGCTCTGTCAAGTAATGGATGAGCTCGCACCTTGTATCTTGTCATGGAGAGGCTTCCACACAGAACACCAATCAGAATGCAGTTTCTACCATCACTTGCATATGATTGGGTAAATATGAGTTCCTCTGATGTCACTGGGAGTGGGAGAAAGGGTTATCTGGACAGTTGGTGAAGTCTGGTCATGTATAATCAGAAGTCAAATGAAGACACACTGTATCTGCACTGCAAGTGCAAATCCATAGATCCGATCCATATACACCCAAAAAGGTACGAAGACATGCAAGTACTCTACTGTAAATGGTTTCCAGAACTGAAAGATAAGAGCTACGAGGAGAGGTTAGAGGCATTAAATATGCCAAAACTAGAAGATAGGAAAAAGAGGTGATATGATCGCTACATAGATAATAGATAATACTAAAGGGAATTGACAAAATTGATAGGGAAGAATTCCTGAGAACTGAATAAGAATATCAAAGAATAAGAAGTCATAGATTTAAGCTAACTAAACAAAGCTGCTGAAGAAATATAAGAAAATTCACTTTTGCATACAGAGTGGTAGACGGTTGGAACAAGTTAAGTAAGAAGTGGTGGAGACCAAAACTGTCAGTATTAGTAGTTTCAAAGCATTATATGACAGAGTAATGGGAAGACAGGACACGATGAATGTAACTCTCATCCTGTAACTACACTTGGGTAATTACACCTAGGTAATTACTTATTACTTAGGTAATTACCTAACATGAGGCACTTTGTCCTGGGATAAGGGTGGTACCAGTGCACAGTGCACAAGATTGCACGGCACTTGCGACCATGGGCGCCTGACAGCTGAGTGGACAGCGCTTTGGATTCGTAGTCCTGAGGCTCCGGGTTCGATCCCCCGGTGGAGGCAGAGACAAATAGGTAAACTGTTTCTTTCACCCTGATGCCCCTGTTACCTAGCAGTAAATAGGTACCTGGGAGTTAGACAGCTGCTACGGGCTGCTTCATGGGCGGGGGGGGGGTGTAACAAAAAGGAGGCCTGGTCGAGGACCAGGCCGCGGGGACGCTAAGCCCTGAAATCATCTCAAGATGACCTCAAGATGGGGTTCAAGTGGAGCCAAAACCACCATTCTCTCAAACTGTCAAAGCATATTGTTTGGCTTTGTTGAAGCCACTGTTACTAGCATTGATAGCTCTGCTGAACTGTTCCACTGGTTGTCTTGTGTGTTCTTCCACCCCTCTGGCCTGCTCCTCCTGAGCCATTCTGGTCTCTTGACCGTGTTCTGACTTTTCTTTCCTCACCTCGGTTTATAGTTCCCTTTTGACTCGGGATGTGTTTCTTGAGGCCGTTTCTTGTTGGCTCTCGCCTCCTGCTGTCAGGTTGGGGGAGCTTGAAGCTCTTCACCAGAAGATGGCGGTTCTGTTCTTTTGGCCCTGGCAGGTGGTTTGTTTGCAGCCATCTCCTTCTTTTCATGTGAAGAATGAGTCGGCGGGCTTCCGGAGGGGTCCTTTGGTGGCTGATGCTTGGTTGGTTTGGCCAGGGGTGTATTGTGTTTTATGTCTCGTGGTATCTGTTTGACACCAGTTCTGTCTCGGTGGATGCCTTATTGGTTGATCACATTTCCTTGGTTCCCTGTTTCAAGCCTCTCATTTCCTAGGTTGTTCATGGTGTCATTGAGTAGCCAGCCTGCCGTCTACCCTCGGGTCCATGCTGTTCATAAACATGTGGCTTTGGCAACTGTTTTCTCTAATATGTCGTGGGCTGATGTTCAGACTCGGGTTTTGGTGTTGTAACTAGATACTGGAGGCCTGGTATTTGATTATTGTTCCTGGCAAGTTGGTTGTGTGTGGCTTTGGGTTATGTTGCCCAGCCTGGTTTCTCTTCTTCATCTTGAGTGCCTACTGCCTCTCCTCCTTCCTTCCCTTTCTTGTTCTTTGGGGTTACATTAGCTTCAGGGAATGCCAAGGGGTTCCCTCCAGAATCCAAGCATTGTATGTAATGAGATGCCAATTTCTAGATGAGCTTCGGTGATTTCGTGCCTTTCCCTGCCATCCAGGTTCATTGGTTTGTTGTGGTTTTTTCATCGGGTCCTGAATTGGCAGTGCCTAGTGGTGGTAATCAATATTAATGAGTTTTGAGTTAATTTGAATGAATCCCTTGTTCATTGTTACTCATTTGTGGTAGTTGTTTGGTGGGTTTTCAGGGCTTCTCTTTCTGTGAACCCCGCCCCCCCCCCCCCAGTTGTCTGTAAAGCTTCTCTGACTTTCTAGAGGCTTGCTCTGGTGAGGTGGCAGATTGTCACCTGCTCTCTACACCTCTGTAAAGGGGGTGGGAAGGGGCCAGGTTGTGGCTCCGGTCACCAGTGGGCTAAACAGAACTAGCTACAGCTGATATGACCTTTTAGTGTGAAGCCATCTCGGGAAGATAGCTTTAGGGAGCCACCACGGGTCTTCCAGAAATTGGTATTTCATTACATTCAATGTTTGGGTATTATTTATTTTGCTGGCATAGTTACTGAGATTACTGTTTAGAAGTTAATGATAAAGATAAGTAAGTTGCAATGTTTAGTTGAAAGAAACTGTGGAATGTAATTTTCAGACAAATGGGTATAGATATGCGAAATCTTAGTTTTATTCTGAAATGCAAGCATGTGTCGTTGACAGCTTTGCATACTGCATTCAGTAGTTACTAAGTGTAGTATTGCATTATTATGCATTGCCTAGTCAGTGAGTATTAAGTGCCTAACACTTGCTCTTTTGTTGACAGATGCAAGAGGCTCTTCAAAGGCAACTTCTTGGGACAGATGGGAAGCGGGAAGAGAAAAAGAAAAGGGTAAGAGGTTTAGCATTCAGTGTAACCCTCAAAACAGTTTTCTTATTGAAGGGAGGCTAAAGGCTTTCCCATGCACAAATTAGCAGTAACTTCTTAAACTAAGGCCTACAGGTAGTAGAGTAGTTGACCTCGGTCACCCATGGCAGTACAGTACTATCATATAGAAGCGAAAGGCATGTCTCTTACCCCCAATGACTGGTTCTTTTTTAGGCAACACTCACACTGCAGTTCCACATAGTGGTCTGTTTCATGTGCTCCACCTTCATATCACCATTTCAATAAATCCTCTACTTATTTTTTTTTGTAAATTTCCTATTTTTTCTGTTTCTTCTGTAGTCTCTCCTGACTTGTATGTGCTTGCCGAGGGCCGTCCTCACTCTCCCCTCACATTCTATGTCTCGGTGTAAGCACGTGGCAACTGCTTCACTTTAACAACCAGCCAAATCACATGTCAAATTTTCCAACTGAAATTTCGGTTCTCTCAAGTTACTTTTGAATATTTGAAAGTGCTAGAAATATTCAGGTGAGATTCCACATGTGAGGACTTCCCTTAATGACAGGATGTTCCCAAAGGGAGCAAGGCATCAGATATATGGGTAGACAGGTAGATAGATTAAAAAAAATTTAAAAACATTTATATAATTTTTTTTTAAGATCAGAGAAAATGCATCATATCTGTAAAATGTGTTTTTGACAGATAGTTGACTCAAGATTTCATTGCTGTTGAATGCCTTGGATTAAAAATACTGAGAAATGTGATCTGATAGTCGAAAAAAGACATGAAAATGTTTCAGTGATATCTTGTATGATGAGGCTTCTTCATAAAATATACATCAAGATAGCTACAGTTTAGTAGTGCTATGAAGGACTTATCAATTAATAAAACAAGTGGAATAAAGCAATTATAATAAAAATTGTTAACAAATTAAAAAGGAAATAATTTTTCTCATTTTCCATTAAAGTTCCACTTTATTCACCAGAGGGACAAGGCTCACAAGCAGTCTTTTTATCAGATGGAGGATGCTCAGGAACGGGCACGACATCTGGGACGAGGAGTCTCCAAACCGAAGAAAAACACAGTTGCTTCTTTACTGGAACAATGTCGTGCAGCAGGCATAAAGCCTTCAAGCCTACCTCTGCCTCCCACTACCTCCATTGCTGCCACTCCAGTCACTACCTCTCCTCCCTTACACGTGGCATGTTCACGCTCCGGAGAATCTCTCTCTCTGAGCTCGACGTCTCCAACGTTTAATTCGTCGTCGTCGTCGTCACCTTCTCCGGCATCGCAGTCTCTCCCGGCTACCTTAATTCCGGGACTACCTGTGAACCTCCCCTCATCATTGTCTGCCTCCATTGGGTCGCCTGCACCCCCTCCACCAATACCAACCCCTCCAGTGCCCTCCCTCTCAATCTCTGCAGTTGCATCCTCTCCTGCTGTCTCTTCAGAACCTTCCACTACCGCCACCTCTAGTACAACCTCTACCTCTTCCGTTGTCTCGACACCCATAGCCACCTCATCTAGTACCTCATCTTCCACCTCATCATTAACATCGCTATCGTCCTCATTATTATCATCTTTATCATCGTTATCATCATTATCATCATTATCATCAATATCTTCATTATCATCTTCATCACCATCATTAGCAACATCAGCAACATCAGCAACTACCATCACCACCACGACTACGACCACAACTACCACCACCACCACCACCACCACAACATCAACAACATCAATATTATCAACACCACCACCACCATCGTCGTCGTCATTATCAGTCACGCATCCTTCAGTATCTATTACTGCCTCATTGGTCACACCTCTCCCTGTGTGTCTCCCACCAACCCTGTCACTCTCGTCCTCTGTTAGTATTACTTCTGTAACTCCAGAAACCACCATGACATCAATACTCAATAAGCCAAGCATCACAATTCACCCAACCACATCATCTGCCGATACCCAAGACAGAGGAAAAGATCCTGGGGAGGTGGAGAATTCGGTGAGTGGCCTCTTTATTACTTAGTTTCATAGCTGATTGAGGCTGTGAATAGTGGGTGTCCATTCTCGTGTGCATACTCATTCCACATTTAAATAAATAAGAGTAGCAACTTCTATTTTTTGCCTAATATTAATATTTTCTTTTCTTGAAGTTGGTACTATATTTATAACTTAAATTCTGGCCACCATATTCCAACTACATTTGTTAAGGCACTTGCATAACTTTTCAGGATTTCTGGCATGTGAAAGGCATTTTATGCAACTAATTGTATGCTAATAAGAATTTTGCTTTCAATTGTTCGTTACAAGTCTACTTAAACAATTTTGTGATATTTTGTATTTGACAAGTTAAACATTTTCATTTGTTACATTTTGTTCTTGTAACAGGTTGATATTGTGGCAGTCGGTCGAGCACAAGAAAATGGAGGTGATAAACCAGTTAAAAAACGACACATGATCACTTCTAGTAGTGTGGATGGGCGCCTTATCACTACCATCAAAGCTGCCACAGGTGCCTTGGATTCTTCGGAACTCAGCGATTCTGAATCAGAAGATGAATCGACATCCCTCTCCTCCATTGATGACGACTCTATGAATCACATACCCTCGCCATGGCTTAAACGAGACACACCAGATTCTCCGTCAGTTCGCAGTGACTGTGAGTCTCGTATAAATTGTTAAATAAAGTTTACAAAATCTTAGTAATTTTTAGCTCCTTGTTCGTTTTTATACAATCTCAAAAAAAAAAAAAAACTAGCTATATTGACTTCACTTTTTTGAAGGATTTTTTGCCTTTGCTATTAGGTAAGTGATATAGAATGGATATCATAACTATTCTTTGATATCTTACAGGAGTTATTATTGCTATATCATTGTGTTTCCTGTTAGACCCAGTGTTTTCAATGCGTCACTTCCATGATCATGTATTCACTCACCACTGCTGGGCTACACTGCTGGATTACATGTGATTAAAATGACATTAGATACTAGCAAAAATATACGTAATGTCACCCCCCACCCCTGAATTATTTGATTAATTCTTTGGTTTGAATGTGCTAAGGTGATAAGCACACTGTAACCAAAGTAATGTTATTAATAAGGTATGATGAGCCTACACTACTCATATTCTTAACTTTGCTTAAAACTGTTAGCAACAACGGGAGCAATGTATTATCCTTTCTGACCATGACAAAAGCATTGAAAGTTCTGATAAGAAGTTCTAATTATGGTTAATGCTCACTTAAATCTGTAATAAATGTCTTGTAGTAGTAGGCATCCTTCAGTCTCTTGAGACTATAGAGTTGCGCTCTGGTTGTCAATCTCTCCAGGGCGCAAAGCCTGGGTAGGTAGATATTCAGGAAAAGCTATTACCCATGCAGTAGGTCCCCCCTCTTGACGTTGCTGGAATTATCCAATGGAAAGGCAAATGCCAATACACATGGTTCTAGCACCGTCACAGGAGCTGCCAGAATGAGGTCGAAGTCAACGACGATCTGCCTTAGGGGCTCCAACTCCTGATTTTTCCTCGAGGTTGTCTCCTGAAGCCTTTCCCAAATGAGTGGTATGGCCGCTAGGCAGTGGAGGTTTGAAATCAGGGTTTTCCTTCCCCTAGATGGGCTGCCTTCCCAGGCTAACCGAGTCGCATCTACCCGGAGCAACTGGTTTTAAGGTGCTAGAGGCACGCCCTCGCCCCTTCTCCTGTCGGTAAAGCAGTTCCGCCAGACCTAAAGACTAAGCCACCCATGCAGGCCAGGTGTTGGACTTGGTTGTCAGAGGCTATATGAGCGCACGCCGTACGGGAGCTTTTTATAGGTAATGGGAGCTCGTCCCCCATTACTACCCCCTGGCTATAACAACCCCTTGGAACCTACGTAAACGTCTTGTTGTCTTGTACGTAAACGTCAAATGTCTTGTACATAAACACTAACAATGTTCATATATAACAGGGTCTCCAAACGTTTCAGTACAACAGCCACATTGGCACATGAAAACATAATATATACAAAGAAAATATAATTTGTTGAAATGAATAAGTTTTATCTGGACCTTTTTTGGGTAATCGTCAAGATGTGATTAACTGACTCACTAGCAGAAATGGTGGGGATATATAATTGAAACTGACATTCTCCACTCTTCACTGATTGGTGAAGAGCATCCCAGAAATGCTTAAGTTGTTAAATCGTGTGCACAGGCTTTTTAGACTTGTGAGGTCTTGGATGTAACCCTGTTAGCACCTGTCATGGACTAAATGCAGAAATTGGCCATGCCACTCTCATCTGTCTGATGAGAAATAATTTAGCTGTGCTACACAATGTTAAAACAGTAGCCATTGCATTGAGCAATGTCCTTGCAACCAATCATAGCGTGTCATAATGTCGCTTGTCCCTGTTGAGACAGTCTCATTTAGCATGATCTTTTCTTGGCTTAGTCAAATAAATGTTTACACATAGGAAGTAAATTATTCACCTTTCAACAATGAATTACAACTTAAACTAAAATATTATTTTGCAGTTAAGTATGATACAAAGGGACTTGTGTATGATTTAGATCGGGAGAATGACATGCATTCAGATTTGAATGTAACCCAAGTCACATCTAATAATTATGTTTAGATTCCTCATAATGTATTTGGGCGAGTTCATTCTTTTACATTTTACGAGTTCATTCTTTTACATTTTACATATAGCAAGCGGGAGAGGAAATGTACAGTATAACTAAAACATCCTGGTAACTGATGGCTCAGTCTTGACCTGGTTGGATACTATGTTTTCTGACTGTACTGTATTTTGTTTTTTCTTTTAGCTCCGCCCACTAAGAAGCGGAAAATGATAACGATGAAGTTTCGCTTCGTGTTCCTCTGATGTATGGCTGGCGACGAGAGACAACCATGCGAACCATCACCCAATCTGGAGTTCGGGGTGAAGTGATTTACTATGCACCGTGTGGAAAACCATTTCGTCAATATCCTGACATTATGAGGGTAAGATATCAAACACTTTTGTTGTTGAATATAAATCTCTTAATTTTACTTTTAAAGTTTGAACAGAGTTTAAAGAAAATTTATTTAAACAATCCATGCCAGGTAAATTTAAAAGAAACTGAATTTTATGAGGCAGGTGGCGTTTCAGATTTCAAAGAAGTTTTAAGTGTAAAAGTGAGTAAATGTTACATTTAGGTGTCTATAGAGTTGATTGATGGCTTACTGATAGGCCTATTAGAAGAGGTACTTTAGAGGTTGGTGTCATCTACATGTGAGTTTGTGTATTGGTTATGAGTAAGCACAGAAAGAGTTGTGGGGTATGAGAGCGAGATCCTTGTTTAGGATGGTGTGTTTCAATAGATGAACTTCAATATTGTGTTTAAATAGAGAGAATGTTGGCAAATAATGCATGACAGCTTCATGAATTTGTGATTATGACTAATAAACCCAGCATGTAAGGAATGCATGGATCAACATATCTAGCCATCAGGTTTAATAGTATTAATTTTGTCTCCATATCATTTGATTAGCTGTTCTCACCTGAGATTCACCTCTTTTGATGAATGGCTTTGTATATATATTCTTTCTTTTCACCTCTTTTGATGAATGGCTTTGTATATATATTCTTTCTTTTCACCTCTTTTGATGAATGGCTTTGTATATATTCTTTCCTAGATGTTTGTGAACATCTTACTTTTCCTTGCTCTTTCTGGATTTGACAAGAGAATATTTAATGTTTATTTCTTTCTCTTTTGCAGTACCTTGAAAAGAATGGCATAACAGAGGTAACCAGAGACAACTTTAGTTTTTCAAGTAAAATTCCAATTGGAGACTACATCGATGCGAATACCCAAAAGCGCCACTCTGAAAACGAAGTCCGAGAGAGCATTCAACAAATTCGCCTGCAAAAAGGGTACAGGCCATTACGAAAAAATGAGTGAGTAACAGTTAGCAAAAGGCAAATGGTGTATGAAGTGGATAATTTGAAACGGTGATTAAAATACCAGAGATATACATAAAGGGTCAGAAACATTTCATGGATATGGTGTGAGGCAATGTGTTAGAACATGCCAGCTGCTGGAGAAAACTAGCAGTGATAGTAATGCTGACTGGATAGCAGTCTAAATGATGAAATGTTATGTGGCTACCTGACTAGACAAAGTAAAAGGGGAAAGGGAATGGAGAGAGTGCATTATGAGCCCTCATGGCATAAGAGAAAGGGAAAACATGTCCTGACAGAAAGAGAGAACAGGGTGAGAGAGAGAGAGAGAGAGAGAGAGAGAGAGAGAGAGAGAGAGAGAGAGAGAGAGAGAGAGAGAGAGAGAGAGAGAGAGAGAGAGAGAACAAGCCTGACCCCAGGCTGGGCTCGGGGATTAGAAGAACTCCCTGAATCCCATCAAGGTATGATCAAGGTATGGGGGAGAGAGAGAGAGAACATGGTGTGTGTGAGCGAGAACATGGTGTGTGAGAGCGAGAACATGGTGTGTGAGAGCGAGAACATGATGTGTGTGAGCGAGAACATGGTGTGTGAGAGCGAGAACATGGTGTGAGCGAAACAGGTGTGTGTGAGCGAGAACATGGTGTGTGTGAGCGAGAACATGGTGTATGTGAGCGAGAACATGGTGTGTGTGAGCGAGAACATGGTGTGTGTGAGCGAGAACATGGTGTGTGTGAGAGAATGGAGCGTGTGAGAGAACATGAGCATGAGAGAACTTGGAAAGGCATCATGCACAAGAGAAATATTACCACATATTTCATACTGTATATAGTACAGGTATGTCAAATCACACATACACAATAATTTTGCTAGTATTTATATAAATTAGTAATGGTAATGTCTTCTCACAGACATAATAACATAGGATAAAACCAACAGTTGTTTATTTGTGAAATTTATGATTTATGTAAATCTGACCTAATTATGCCTGCAGTTGCCTAGTACCCTCTTTTGGGCCATGTCTTTACAGCTGCCAGCATCCAGTGGAGGTGTGTCTACTCAGTAGATTTTTATTGTATATATGATACCATCCCCTCTTCTTGGTCATTATATTGGTCAATGTTCTTAGGCTGAGGAGTGTTTCCTTACACTCCTGTGATCATTTGTCTCTGGCTCCCATCCCTGTCCTCTCGGTTTGTTGTTGTACCTACTACACCAACATTCTTTCCGGGAAGGCCCCCCCCCCCCCTTCCTGGCATCTTCCCGAGCTTCCTACCTGGCTAGCTAGGCCCAGATTCTGTTCTTGGTCCCCAGTGGTCCCCAGTGGGCACTTGTGAATTGATGGAGTCGGGTACAGTTTTTAAGTGTCGGCTAGCCGGGTGGATATTTTGGGGAGATACCGAGGCACTTAGCAAAAAGAAGGGTTTCGTTATTCTGTATTCAGTGCTGACTATCTACTGTCAATACCTCTTAGGATCAAACCATCCAACCAAACCATCTCAAGGTAGGACCTTATACATCGCAATCTTGTATTCACTTTTCTGTCTCTTACCCAATGTAGATTTAGATCTAGTTCAATCATCTTGTTCTCTAAACCTCTCGTTTCTGGAATTAGACTTGTGGCATATGTCTGAACTTCAAGTTTTGTCTGCTTTTTTAGATGGTAGCTCGATGTAGTAGCCTCATATTTCAATACCAGTTTTACATAGGTAGCGTAGAGTGTCTGGAATGCTTCGTTGTCCAGATTCCTGAAACCTAATGGATGCTTACTAATTTTACTTATGCAGGTTATGAGATTCTGTTGATGCATGTGCCTCTAGAACACTGGTTCCCAAGCCTTTGGCAGTATGAAGGGGCCATAAGTTGAGGCAGTGTACAGGTTATGATACCAGAGGGTAGAGGGAAATAACCAACTAGTGTAGTGTTGAGGGCCATTAATAAGAACGCTATGAAAAGGGGGTAATGGCGCTAGAGTTTGAAAACCACTTCTCTGGAGATATGCTTGGTGATATGACTACCAAATTCTTTCTTTTCCGATTCTGGTCTTGATCCATTTCCACCTCTCATTATCTAACATTTATTTGAGTTGAAGTTAAGCTGCTCTCTCTCATATCATTCCTGTAGTTTGTCCTGGTCACCTTGTAGCATTCTGCAGTCCTTGCTCAGGTAATTATATTTAGTATTTTTTGTATTGTCTCCATGTGGTGTGCATGTGTGCGTGTATGTGTGTGCTTGTATGTGTACATGTGTGTACTGTATTATAATAATATAAATATTCTACATGTAATGCAGTTTGCATCTTTATAATACTTGTTCTTTTTTGCTCAGTAGGGATGGCAGAGATGCCCCTTGAAATAGAAGCTGAAGCTATCCTTCGAAGATTAGATGCGGAAGAAGAGGCTGAAAAGGCACGTAAAGAATTCATGAATCAGCTTGAAGAACAACAGCAATTGAGGTATGCACAATATAGTATATCACTCTGTTTTATGAGCAGCAACCTTCGTCATGCTATCAATTAAACATAGAGAAATCATAAACTGCAAAAAGAGAGAGAGATATGTGAAAATCCAGTAATTAGGAGATTGGCACAGGATTATTTGAGACATGTTAAATAATAGGGATAGGAAAATATAGCCACTCAAGTCATGTACAGTATTAAGAAGAGAGGAACTAAGTTGTGTAATATTTAGGTTTAAAAGAACAAGAGAAAGGTACAGATAAAGAGTATACAGTATATAGTATTGTACTCTAAGTATAAATTTTCTTTTGTTGATCAGTAGTGTGCAGACTGGTGTGTGAGATGATAATGTGGCAACTATGTGCATTTCTGTTTACATTTGTGTACAGTACAATACACTGAAATGTGTTGCCCATGTACTCACACTTTTTCCACTTTCTCATTTTCCCTCATTATCAATGTGCTTAAACATTTTTCCTCACTTTTCTCATGTTTCTAAAGTTTCAGTTCCCCATCAGACAACTTTTGTAAAATACAGAATACGGTAAACAAAAAATAAATATAATGGGAACTGAAACTTTAGAAACATGAGAAAAGTGAGGAAAAATGTTTAAGCACATTGATAATGAGGGAAAATGAGAAAGTGGAAAAAGTGTGAGTACATGGGCAACACATTTCAGTGTATTGTACTGTACACAAATGTAAACAGAAATGCACATAGTTGCCACATTATCATCTCACACACCAGTCTGCACACTACTGATCAACAAAAGAAAATTTATACTTAGAGTACAATACTATATACTGTATACTCTTTATCTGTACCTTTCTCTTGTATCTTTTAAACCTAAATATTACACACACTTAGTTCCTCTCTTCTTAATACTGTACATGACTTGAGTGGCTATATTTTCCTATCCCTCTATTATTTAACATGTCTCAAATAATCCTGTGCCAATCTCCTAATTACTGGATTTTCACATATCTCTCTCTCTCTTTTGCAGTTTATGATTTCTCTATGTTTAATTGATAGCATGACGAAGGTTGCCTGCTCATAACAGAGTGATATACTATTATTGTGCATACCTCAATTGCTGTTGTTCTTCAAGCTGATTCATGAATTCTTTACGTGCCTTTTCAGCCTCTTCTTCCGCATCTAATCTTCGAAGGATAGCTTCAGCTTCTATTTCAAGGGCATCTCTGCCATCCCTACTGAGCAAAAAAGAACAAGTATATATAAAGATGCAAACTGCATTACATGTAGAATATTTATATTATTATAATACAGTACACACATGTACACATACAAGCACACACATACACGCACACATGCACACCCACATGGAGACAATACAAAAATACTAAATATAATTACCTGAGCAAGGACTGCAGAATGCTACAAGGTGACCAGGACAAACTACAGGAATGATATGAGAGAGAGCAGCTTAACTTCAACTCAAATAAATGTTAGATAATGAGAGGTGGAAATGGATCAAGACCAGAATCGGAAAAGAAAGAATTTGGTAGTCATATCACCAAGCATATCTCCAGAGAAGTGGTTTTCAAACTCTAGCGCCATTACCCCCTTTTCATAGCGTTCTTATTAATGGCCCTCAACACTACACTAGTTGGTTATTTCCCCTCTACCCTCTGGTATCATAACCTGTACACTGCCTCAACTTATGGCCCCCTTCATACTGCCAAAAGGCTTGGGAACCAGTGTTCTAGAGGCACATGCATCAACAGAATCTCATAACCTGCATAAGTAAAATTAGTAAGCATCCATTAGGTTTCAGGAATCTGGACAACGAAGCATTCCAGACACTCTACGCTACCTATGTAAAACTGGTATTGAAATATGAGGCTACTACATCGAGCTACCATCTAAAAAAGCAGACAAAACTTGAAGTTCAGACATATGCCACAAGTCTAATTCCAGAACTGAGAGGTTTAGAGAACAAGATTGATTGAACTAGATCTAAATCTACATTGGGTAAGAGACAGAAAAGTGAATACAAGATTGCGATGTATAAGGTCCTACCTTGAGATGGTTTGGTTTGGATGGTTTGATCCTAAGAGGTATTGACAGTAGATAGTCAGCACTGAATACAGAATAACGAAACCCTTCTTTTTGCTAAGTGCCTCGGTATCTCCCCAAAATATCCACCCGGCTAGCCGACACTTAAAAACTGTACCCGACTCCATCAATTCACAGTGCCCACTGGGGACCACTGGGGACCAAGAACAGAATCTGGGCCTAGCTAGCCAGGTAGGAAGCTCGGGAAGATGCCAGGAAGGGGGGGGGGGCCTTCCCGGAAAGAATGTTGCGTGTAGTAGGTACAACAACAAACCGAGAGGACAGGGATGGGAGCCAGAGACAAATGATCCACAGGAGTGTAAGGAAACACTTCCTCAGCCTAAGAACATTGACCAAATATAATGACCAAGAAGAGGGGATGGTATCATATATACAATAAAAATCTACTGAGTAGACACACCTCCACTGGATGCTGGCAGCTGTAAAGACATGGCCCAAAAGAGGGTACTAGGCAACTGCAGGCATAATTAGGTCAGATTTACATAAATCATAAATTTCACAAATAAACAACTGTTGGTTTTTATCCTATGTTATTATGTCTGTGAGAAGACATTACCATTACTAATTTATATAAATACTAGCAAAATTATTGTGTATGTGTGATTTGACATACCTGTACTATATACAGTATGAAATATGTGGTAATATTTCTTCATTCCTAGTTAAATTTTCTTACTATTGTAATTAAATAAATATTTTAATACACTAATGTATAAATTCTATAGTGTTTTCATTATTATACTCGCAAGTTTGCCTTTCCTGGGATTATTTGTGCAATAAACAAGCACCACACTGCTACTCCACACCCCCACATCTATTATGTTACCCAAGTAACTTGTTCCATACATCAACCACCCTATTATCAAAGCAATATTGACCCAGTCTTGGTCATCACGAGACGCCTCGCTATGGGCTAACGTTACAAGAGGACCGAGAAACAGTATGCTAATCCCAGTGCCACAGTATGCTAATCCCAGTGCCACAGTATGCTAATCCCAGTGCCAACGCCACTACGTACATGTGGAGTTGCAGGATTAATACATATGTTGATTTAGGCATGAGAGTATCTAATGAATGTGGGTGGTAGGAAGGAACTG
>WNGS01000690.1:11797634-11811396 GCA_020271785.1 Procambarus virginalis | reverse complement strand
ACTCTGAATTTACATGCACAAAACAATACAGCATAACATCTTAAATTAAACTTGTACAATATTACAGTTGTTATTTTAAATTAATTTTATGTCTACAATATGATGCAACATTTTTTCTTTTATACATAAATAAATGACTAACCGCAATACTGTTTTTGAAGGCAATTTAGTGACATTCTTAGACCTGTTTAAAACTAATATATTATTGCTACAAACACAATTTTTTTTTATCTCCACAACATTCTAATCTTTCCATATATCCAGCAACATTATGTACTGTATATTAGTACTTCTGAAAACTCTACTGCCCTTTGCAATATGACAAAGATGATTTTTTTTTTAGGATTAAAGTTCTGAGTGTGCAATAAATAACCGAGCAACACACAACTTATCTGGGCAGAGTGAGGGCTAGTTTAACAATAAGGTATGGGAGTAGTAGTGATAACCCAAGCTATTCTATGGCACACTAAGAGTCTTGCCACTTTTCAGCATAATTTAATTGCATGGCTTCACAAAGTGGTTTTACATTAATCTGATCTATATTCCTGCATCGTAGTTCCTCCCAAGGAACCACGATGCAGCAGCTTTAATGCAGTGTGGCCCTGGTAGAACAAAGCCCTCTTAAAAATTAATTCCAAGAAAATCAGAAAGCATCTTAGTCCATTTAATAGCTCTCACTATAATGACACGCATTCGAAGCAACAAAGCCTCTTATGTTGACATGCCATAGCAATGCCAATAAGACGTCGGATGTAGTCAACCGTTGTTATAATTTCAACCATTTCAATACAAGATTTTTGTTTAAACATAGAGGCGATACTGTGCCCATACCATGACCAAACCTATGCCTCGAGCTACAGTATTTCTTGTATCCCATCCATCACATGATCAATGGGAGGCAGACCCTGGGTGCTTGAGAAGATCTTTATAAACATATTACATTTGTGCACAGAATAATGATTATACTGTATACAGTACAATACTCTAAGCATAATTTTAGCACTGAAATGTATATTAAAATATAAAAATTTAGACTATAATATATGTACTGTACTTTCTGTAATTATAAGAGCTACACCTTGCTGATCATGGAGCATACCTGGATAGGGTCTAGGGTGTTCGTGTACTCCTTGAGCCTGGCCTCAACGTGGCAGCCACTTCACCTTAAGGCATACACAACTATGTAACCTAACCAAATGAAATGAAACCTCGATCCTGCGGTAAGTCAGAAAGGCAAACACCCATGGGAAAGCAGGTTACAATCATTAATATACAAGTATGTATGTGTACTGCCAAAGCAACTATATACAGTCATAACCAAATCAAGAGAAAGCTCATTAAAATGAAAACCCCAAGAGAGTAGGCTTCAAAGGAACAAGATACATTGTGTGAAAAACAATGTTGCTTGCTTTTCAAGCAACCAAAACAGGTTGCTTGACCTCCATCCTTAAAACAATCCCAAGGCAAACACAAAACCCAAAATACACAGTACTCAAATATCCGAGTACCCAGATGAGTACAGAGATATTAGCAAGAATTTTTTCAGTGACAGTAGTTAACAGATGGAATGCATTAGACAGTGATGTGGTGGAGGCTGACTCCATACACAGTTTCAAATGTAGATATGATAAGAACCCAATAGACTGAGGAACCTGTCCATCAGTTGATTGACAGTTGAGAAGTGGGACCAAAGAGCTGAAGCTCAGCCCCCCGCAAGCACAACTAGGCAAGTACACAGGTNAAATATAACCAGAAACCTCCAAACAGAAGCAACCCACCTAAGCTAACAATGCATAGAAAGTGGATATTTCTGAGCCACTACTTTTTATAGTACAGTACTTTGTATTTTTGTACATTGGGGGCCATAAAGTATAAAAGTGTTGTATATAGTATATATATACAACATAGTCTTATAGTAGTTAAGAGGACTGGTTTCGTAACTAAGGGGAGTCTAGCTAGTTTGTGAGTGAATCATTTGAACCAGTTGTTTGACTGTTTCAGTGCTTCATTTTCCTTGAACCTTGCAGTTGTCTGTATTGCTTTGCTTAGTTTCTGCTTATTTTCTGCATGAGGGCGATTGTAACAATTTCCTATGCCTCAATGAGGGAGCCAGGGTGTGGCTCTGGTCCCCAACAGCCATACACGGCTCATATGACTGATGTGACTCTTGGTGAGATGCCTCCTCCTGACTGACAGTTTCAGGAAGTCATCTAAGCTCTTCCAGAAAAAGGTGTTTTGTCACATTAAACATAGTTTTTTATCACTCGTATTTTTATATTTTTGTACAGTATTTAGTTTAAGAATGTGCGGTAAAAATAAAGGTTGATTTAGTATGTATATGGAGGAGGGAAGTATTGTAGATGTAGTGTGTGAAAGAGGAGGCACTAAGTACAATGGAATCTTGAGTGACGAGCGACTCCAGTTACAAGCATTTCGAGTAACGACCGAGCCACTTGCAGAAAATTTGTCTAGATTGACGAGCTTTCGCTCGATTAATGAGCAAATTGAATGGTGCTTCCTTGGGTTCCCGCTGGTTTTCGGACACCTCCGACGACAGTGTTGTTGTTGTTACGCAAGACGAACATTTCACATGACGAGCTCGGTGCCGGAACGGATTAAATTCGTTAATCGAGGTTCCACTGTAGTACAGTATTTGAAAAATTGAACATTTTTAGTTACATAAACATGAAATCATAGACTTTTTAAATGACAGCTTGCCACCAAATCTATACTTTGAGAGAATGTCCATCTGTTTATCTGTGTAAAGTTGGAGGTCAGGCGCTTGAAACTAGCCTTATGCAAATTTGAAGGGGAAATGGTCTAAGGTACAGGAGGAACATAAGCTGGTAGGGGTAGACCTAAGTTAAATCGTTAAAGAATTATTAATAATTATGGATGCCTCTCATCCAATTCCTACGGATTCACTTCTGGACAAGTGTGAAATATTGGGGTCAGATGCCCTAAGAAGTTTATTGTTGTAAAATTTTTTTCTTGAGACCTATACAGTAGTTTCATTGCTCCCTAATATTATACTTTATGAAGTGGAAGAGGGGAAGATGGGGGGGGAAGGGTGGGGTAGAAGAGGGGAGAAGAGTGGCGAGGACAAGCTAGAGCCAACTAGAAATGAAAACACACTCGACCTGAGCTTAAAAAACAATGAAGACATAATCAGAGATATTACAATCTAAGATACTACAGTACTTACATCTAAGGGAGCCGAGCGGACAGCACGCTGGACTTGTGATCCTGTGATCCCGGGTTCAATCCCGGGCGCCGGCGAGAAACAATGGGCAGAGTTTCTTTCACCCTATGCCCCTATTACCTAGCAGTAAATAGGTACCTGGGTGTTAGTCAGCTGTTACTGGCTGCTTCCTGGGGGTGGAGGCCTGGTCGAGGACCGGGCCGCGGGGACACTAAAAAAAGCCCCGAAATCATCTCAAGATAACCTCAAGATAACACCATCACCATGAGCTCATTGTAGTTCAAACTAATATCAATACCTGTAATAGGTCCAAGAGGATTAATAAGTAAGAAGATTTATTCAATCAATTCAGTGTTAACAATAAGAGGATTGACTGGGGAAAAAATATAGAGCTTGCAAACATCCAATGTAAAACAGTCTTAAGCTACAAAACTCTCACACGGAATACATAGCACAACTGACTGCTGAAGCATACAAAGTCAGCATGAAACGTGTACCTTTGCAGAGAGTCAGAAAGAGGATCACTCTAGAAAAATAATTCAGACAACTCTACAAAAGAAGGAAAAAATAATGGTAATGCTTAAACACACTACTTTCACAACAAAGAAAAGGAAATCTAAACGGAGAGGTTGAAGAAATAGAGCAGACAGTGAAGCACGATCATACCAGTCTTAGGATATGAAAATGGAAAAGAAAGCTATTCAAGGGATTAAGAAAAATTAAACTTATTGTTCATATATGCAATATCAAAATAACCACACCACACTCAAGTAGTCATCCACAGCAATAACCCTCAACTTCATTAGATCAGGTGTACAGTGTTCATGACATAGTCATGCATGGTAAAAATACATTCACTCCCTCGTAAAAACTTCCTCCACCCTCCCGTGCCCCCTGCAATAGTTAGGGCATTGCTTGCTTTCAATCCCGGCTTCCTCAGATACTTCCTCGTCATGTCCCACAGTCTTCTTTCCAGATGTAAATTTAATAGCTTTGCTTAGTTATATTTATGGAAGACTTGTTTCATGAGAAAATCCCAAACATTGAGTTTACTGAAGCAGTATACATATTAAAGAATTCCTTTTTGTATAAATACATTCTGTAAAATGAAGCAGTCTGGGTAAATCAGTTCTCCCTGAGTAGTGTCACTTACAGATTTTGTAGTGTTCAGTATATAAATTTATCTATGAGTGCTGCTTCAAGGTTCATCCTGAAATAATGTGTCATTTTAAGATCAACATAACCGGTACAGCCAAAGTGGTTTGAGAAGTGGAGCTGCTGTGCAATCATATGAGCGAAATTACTCCGAGGCTACAGGTATGTTAAGCTTAATCTACATCAAATTTTAGTTTGTGGTGGCTGTCTAATGTTGAGGCGAGCATCGAAATGTAGAAGGTTGCAGGATTATACGATTTATAATTTGTGGTTATAATAGATCAGCTGCTTAAACAAGAACATCCAGGATATGATTGATCACTACTGTCATTCAGTTTATGAATCGGAACAAAGACTTTTAATGATTAAGTGACTTCATGGACAGGTGGTATTGCTACGTATGTTTGGCTTAAACATTTACAGTACTTTCAAATGGTGTTGGTGAAAGGAAAAGGTAAAGGATTGAAGGTATTTTTAGTCATGTTGTAATACACTTGTATATTTCTGTTATGCATGACTGGATTTCTTTTCTTTACTCAGCTGCGTGGTGGAACATAGCCGGCTTGCAGCAGATGGAATTGCTTTCGAGACTGCAGGGTGGCCTAGGGAGTGGGGGTGGGCAGGCTGGAGCAGCGGCTGCAGTTGCAGCAGCTACAGGGTCTCTCGGAGGTTACGGGGACTACACCCAGAGCACCTCATGAACCTGGAGATTCTTCAAGCACAACATGGTCAGTATCAAAATTTGTGTAATGTTAGTATCTTTGGTGCCTCACTTTGATAATCGGCTAAACCACTGCACTGCGCATAGTGCCTTACCTGGTTGATACCTGGTTGATGGGGTTCTGGGAGTTCTTCTACTCCCCAAGCCCGGCCCGAGGCCAGGCTTGACTTGTGAGAGTTTGGTCCACTAGGCTGTTGCTTTGAGCGGCCCGCAGGCCCACATACCCACCACAGCCCGGCTGGTCCGGAACTCCTTGGAGGAATAAATCTAGTTTCCTCTTGAAGATGTCCACGGTTGTTCCGGCAATATTTCTTATGCTTGCTGGGAGGACGTTGAACAACCGCGGACCTCTGATGTTTATACAGTGTTCTCTGATTGTGCCTATGACACCCCTGCTCTTCACTGGTTCTATTCTGCATTTTCTTCCATATCGTTCACTCCAGTACGTTGTTATTTTACTGTGTAGATTTGGGACCTGGCCCTCCAGTATCTTCCAGGTGTATTAAGGCACTCGATTAACAACTGCACCATGAAGTTGTCACACGAAATAGGTGTGCAGTGCAGGGGTTGAGGATTACTTTCTCTTGTAAACCTTCATTACTGATGAGCTAAATCACATTTCTAGGAGTTGTGGTAGATGGTTCCCATATACTATGTCTCAATAGACGTGGAATTGTTAGACTTACTGGGGATCAGAGAGGCAGAACCTGGCCTCCCTTTAGAGGAGAGAAGGGCCACAGGAGATATTATCCCTTTTCCAAATGAGGAATAATTGGGCAAGATATAGGTTGAAGCTAGAAATGCAAATGAGTCGAAAGACATAATAAAACACTTGTTTAAAGAGTGGGTTGTCAAAGAAAGTAAAATGGGTGGCAAGAAATTTAGAGGACCTAGTACCAGTAGCTAGAAGGCACGGTCCAAAGAGCCAGATTCTGATAAGTATTGATAAACACAGTGTATATATGCAGATACTGTTGAAAATTTGAATAATTGATTTAATAATAAGGATAATTAATAATCCAAATTGTTTAACTTGATACAGCAGCAGCCATGGCAGCAGCTCTGTCTACCAGCAAGAGTTCAAGTAGCAGTTCAAAATCCTCCAAGAATAGTAAAAGTGTTAGTAGTAGTAGTAGCAGCAGCAACAACAGCAATGGTAAAGGTATCACTAGCACCCTCAGCTACCGAGGTTCTGCTGCGACAACTACCACAACGTACTCTAGTAGAGGGCAAGAACCATCCAGTAACAGCAGTCGCGCGAGCCTAGAAATCAGTCGTCTGGCGTCCTCCTCACACTCCTCGTCTTCCAACGCCAGTAGACCTCCAAGCTACCCTTATAGTACTTCCTCATCGCATCGCTACAGGCAAGTGCTTGTGTATGTTGTTATACAAATGCCTGTATGGAGCAAAGTTGGGGAACCTCAATACAGTACACACTTAGCTCTGTTACAGTTTTTAATTTTATTGTGTTGCAATTTTATTAATTGTATTTTGCATACTCTATTTGTGCTAAGATCCTTTACATTTGTTCTCAGGTGAGTTAACAATACGAATCTTAAAGCGGAATTTAGAAAATAATTATACTTATTAACACTTACGTTGCCCCGGCGGGCGACCTGCCGTGCACCTCAAGGTAGGCCGAGCGAGGTGCGCTAACTCGCCACCACCACCACCCACAAATGTTTATACTCATTTTAGCTTTCTGAGCTCAATTTTTGTAATATGTTGTTCAATTTAATATCAAATTGTTCACAATAGACTGCTTTAAAGGAATATGTGCATATAAGACCATATAAAGTCTCGCTTTTCTATACTTTAGACCTGCCGCACACCACAAGGTAGGACGAGAGCTTGCCACCACATAAAATTGTTTATACTCTTTTCAGCATTGTGACCTTAATTTTTGTACTACGTCATTCAGTTTGGTATCAAATGGTTCGCAATAGAATGCAGTAAAGGGATATTTGCATATAAGAACATATAGAAAAGTGAGACTTTATACTTTCAATGAAAACCCAGTAACTTTTCCCTCATACATGTTTTTTCAAGGCTTTCATCATGGATTGGCTCTGTTCTTGATCAGTATTCATCTGGAAGTCAATTTGCAGAGTTTATAAAGCCGGTAACAACAAATAACCGAGATAAAATAACCAGAATGGGGAAATTTTTCGACTAGGGGAGGCCACGGCTGTCACGAGCAAGGTCACGAAAACACTGAGCCTCCAGCATGGGTGGGAACCCACACAGCATGGTCAGGATGTCATGTGGGGTATACAGAGAATGGGTTGAAGTTGGCGTGCATTAAAAAAAAAAAGTCCATAGTATTCGGATGATTGATGTAATTTTTACAAATTTTTAAATTTTTGACGACGTTTGCGTCATCGAACATACTCCATATTTCGGTTTTGTGACCGACAATGTCATTAGGCAGAGAAAGTGTTAATGTTCATTGATGAAGTAAAACTAAGAAGAAAAATTAGAAAGTCATAATTTGTTATTAATAACATTTGTATTTTTGTATCTATTGTTAGGAAAAATTAAACCCCAATTTTATATAGGCAATCTCATGCTTTGCACGGTAGTGCATAACAATAATAATCTAATTCAGAGATAAATTGTTTTTTGCAAGTAAAACAATTAAAATTTGTTTCCCGGGGTGGTGTGCAGTTCGCCGCTGTCAGGCCTTGAAAGTGTATCTTCACACCATTCCGACCTGGGGTCATCACCGAGCCTTTCTTATGGCATTGCTAGTCTCATAGCCGATAAACATCCATCATCCCACCACAAGTCTCACTCTTCATCATCTTCAGCGAACAGTTCCTCAACACAGGCAGAGGTAAGCTTTATCTAATGCAATGATGCAGGCAATAGTTTTTATTGTGACTTCAGGCAAAACTTTTTCATCACTCAATGCTGTTTTGCATAATTATATTTACTGTTTATGGATCAACATTGCAGCTTGCCAGGTTTCTTAACTTCAGTATGTCGACTATTTTTTTAATGATTTAAGAGCTTATTACTATTAGCACAACAACATTTCTCATTAGGTCATGATAATTTAGGTGCACTTACACCACTGATGCCGACTTTACTTTAGATCTTTATGTACCCGAGCTGTCACAAGTGTCTATTCATCGTGTTAAAACTAGTATTAACACCTTTTCTTACACTAGCATTGAGACATAACATAACACAAAGATTACTGCTGCAAGGATAAGTGTGAAGGTAGTGAACACCAATATCAGTTTAGGATTAAGGCCACCCACAACCCTCTTGGGGTAGCTAATGCTACCACCTGGTGGCTGTCATTGATGCTGTCAACCACTAAGCAGTAGTTAACGGTAGCTAACAAGCAGTTGGATCCAAACAACAAGTGTATACATACTGTAGTTTGAATTAGGTTTTGCAAATGTTGTCTAAGTAGTTGCTTGTTTGGTGTTCTATCTCTTTCTGATGATTTTTCCTTCGATAATGTGGGTGATTCATTATCACCATTTTCGCCAACCTGGGGCCCTTGTAAGAGGGGGCCCCAGGTTGTGGTCCAGGTGTAAGTAAGCTTCCATGAGTTGTTAGAGCATTGTGTGGTACCTGAGCTCAGAGGCACAGAGGGGACCCCACAAGACAGGCATTTCAATACATCCTGCACTGTATTATTTTCTATACTGTTAACTGTTATTGAACATAACTAAACTCATTTCAATTAGTTCATTAGAGTGAACAAACTCATGTTTTAATTGCTGCATTAAAGACACAAATTTTGCTTCTTCACACTTTTATCAGTTAAAAAATATTGTTATATTTTGAATAATTATATATATTGAGTGATGAAAAAGGGTTATAGCTGAAGTTGGTATGTTAAGTACAGTTCATACTTGTGGTTAAAATATCATGTTTTACATTTCTCAGGTTAGAATTCATTCAAGGAGGTCTTCAACTTTACAATATTTAAAATTATGAATTCACCGTGTAGTATTTTGTAGCATTGAAGTATTCGATATAATTTTTTCCTTTTGTGTGACAGATATGTTACTGTTGTTGTAGTTTGAGAATAACAAATGTGTATGATGTGGCGCACTCACATTTTTAATGTGTGTTATCACTGTGTGCATAATTCTATCCAACACAACCCCCGCACTTTTATACAGGCAAGCTAAACACTTCTCGTGCACATTTTGCATATTCTGAACTCGTGCCAAAAAAAAACACCTCGACACAATATAATAGGTGTTTGTATTGTATAGCTTGATTCATACTTAATTACTTTTTCATTACATATTATATGTCCAGCAAGCAAATGCAGGTGGGACAATGGAGAGAAATAATTTAGGTAGAGAGTAAGTCTGAGGAAAGTTAAGAGAGACTGGAAGAGAATGGGATAATATTAATGATTGAACGATATGTGGAAGTTGAGGAAATGTGGCAGATTGCCAAACAGAGATTGAACATTACAAACTACAATACAGTCAAACAGTTGGACAAGTGCAAAATAAACTATGACAGTATTACAAGCAAGAAGAAACGATTGTTGCAAAAATGGTTGTCAGTGGCATATGCATGGAAATGTTACTTTCAAGTAACAAGTTACTTTTAAGCAACAATGGGGTATTGACATTGCAATATCAAGGTTATTGCAACCAGTGGTGTAGCAATACTTTGGCCAGTGGTGGAGCAACATGGATCGGTTGTCAGTGTGGAGCAACATTCAGGTCGGTGGTGTAGCAACTTTGGGTCAGAGGTGTAGCAGAAATCATGGCAGGAAGATTGATCATGTTTCCAGTAGGAATCAAGCAGTGGGGAGAAATGGTGGTAGGTTAGTTAGTGCACTATTTAAAGAAGTAACTATGATTTTTGTCCATTAACTAAACATTCACTTGCCACTTTCTTCATACACACTTCATAATACCAATTTCAACACGTGCACATTTTTCAAGCGCATTCGCTGGATACAAACATATCGCCTTACATGTAACATGTATGCAGTGTACTTTATTATAATTACTCGTATGCCAACTAAGAATTGTTGCTATACACATGAAATACTGTAATAACTATGTTATTTTGTTTGTTTTCCCTTTTTTACAAATTTTTAAAGAATTAGATGTTTGTAAATTGTGTAGCAGGTTGATATGACTAATAATTAAAGATAGAAATGACTTTTCTATATGATGTAGGCTAATATTAAGCATTCTTTGATTTGTCAAAGCAAAATTGAGTCATTAATCAATTTTAGAGATGTATAGTTCACTATAGTAATGGTATGAAAATTTCTCAAGCTGTTGAATATATTGTGGTTTATTAGGGTAGGTCCCCTCATTATCTTCCTGAAGCTTAGGTGCCACTAAGGCTTCAGACTGTATCAGTCTCCCAAGATTTGCATAGGCCTACTGGGAACCAGGAGCAGAATCTGGTGCTCTTAGTAAGACCTGTTGTTGAAGGGGGACCAGTGAGTAAACAAAGAGGCTAAGGAAAACCAAGCAGAATGTCCAGAGTAACAACAAAAACCATGCCTCAAAAGAAAAAACAAAGGAAGGAAAATAATGCAAATGATAATTTGTGACACGTGAATAACCCTGGTTCCAACTCACTTGGCCACCAGCAGATGGCAGCCTAGACCATCTGGTCACCTTGTGGTGATCTGAGGACCAATGTCACTGTGGCCTGGTCTCGTACCAGGCTTCTTGGCTGGTGATCTGGTCGACCCAGGCTGTTGGATGCGGCTACTCACAACCGACATAAGAATCGCAGCCTGAATGATGATCAGGTCATTGCTGTTTTTTATTCTTTTTGCTACACCATTGTATTTATGCCACCCCACACTGTTCCCCCCCCCTTCCCCCGACTCATATTTCATCCATACTTATTTCCATACTGTTGGTTTGTATTCTCTTTATAATGGGAGGAATTTGAGTGCTTGATTCTAACTACATGCTTAGGTAAAAACCTTACCCTTTAAATCATTTGGTTTGAACATTAGCCGACTCTGTGGTCAGCTATCATTGGCTGACCAGAGTAGCAATATGGGGCCTGTCAGCTTCCCATCCTACTCTGTTGTTCCCTTCTTCTCAATGGGGGTTTTAGTTTGAGAATTTTGTACTGGCAACTTGT
Source organism: Procambarus virginalis (assembly GCA_020271785.1). Taxonomy (NCBI): domain Eukaryota; kingdom Metazoa; phylum Arthropoda; class Malacostraca; order Decapoda; family Cambaridae; genus Procambarus; species Procambarus virginalis. The sequence continues at coordinate 11,800,213 of WNGS01000690.1, read as the reverse complement.
GCATGACAGTTTGTATATTGGGACCTAGAGTGACCTGGTTGCCATCTGGTGGCAGTCGAGTATTAGAACTGGAGTTGTTAACCATCTCTAACTATTATTTTCCTCCCTTCACTTCTTTCTTCAAGTAGTGGTTCATTTTGCCTCAACTTGCCTTCTGGTGAGGTTTCCTTGGTTTTGGGTGAATCTCTGATGCCATTTTCTCTTGCCTCATTGTTGTTTGTTTATTATATACCCAATACCTATTCCATGAGAAGCAATGGAAAGGTTACAGCGACACATAATGGGCTCAGGAAGTGGTTTTGTGCTTCACTAAGAGAACCAGATTCTGGTCCTGGTTCACAGTAGGCTGAATAAGTCTCGGAAGCCTAGTATAATGAGAAGCTCACTGCTGCTAGTCCTTGAGCTTCAGGAAGCTACCTAGTCCAACAAGAAAGGAGTGTTTCATTACATCAATGCTTGATTTTAAACATTATTCTGAACAAAGCTATTAACAAACTAAGGTGGAACAATTATCTTTCAAGCACAATCCATGATAACATTGTTCATGATTTTAATATTGCTCTTTGTATAATAGTCGTACAGTATTTGCTAATATATTTGCAATATGATATACAGTACTGTATCTAATATTTGCAAACTTCATATTTCTGCTTCATCTTGTCTCCATTTGGATCTTGTTATGCTGTTTTCAATAGATGAATATAACTTTATCATTTATATGAATGTAAAATGTAATTTTGAATTTACTTACTCTCTTTTATTATTCTTGCTAATGTAGGAAGATGCGTAGGGTGTTTAATAGCCTATGGACCAACTTGCATATCTCGGCAAGGTATACTAATGCAAAGTGAGAGCATCTTGCATTTCATGGAAGACAAATATTCTTATCAATGAAGTTGTGCAGCCGAATAATTATTAGGGGTGTTGATGTAATTATATTTGTTGAAGAAATAGACATATAGGGTACCTCGGTTTAAGAATTTAATTTGTTCCTGGAGACGGTTCGTACCCGAAAATTCGTAAACCGAAGCGAATTATCGTAAAGAATGACAGTGGTACCTCGGAATACGAGCTTCCCTGAATACGAGTTTTTCGGAATACGAGCAGGATTTCCTCGGAAAATGTTCTCGGAATGCGAGGGTTACCTCGGGACACGAGTTTGTTGTACGCGTCCAGGCTGACCTAGCGCGTGGTGGCCGCGTGGTGGCTGGGCGATCGTCGCCCCTCCGCCCGTCCGCCCTCAGTTTACCATTGTCTCGCGCTCAGTGACTACCTCTCATCAATTCTTCGCGTGGATTTTCAGTGTATTGTTGGATTTTGGTGATTTGACTATACAATTTGTTATTATATATATCACCATGAGTCCCAAGAAAGCCAGTGGTAAGGATAAAGGCCAGAACCCATGTGAGGATGACAATAGGAGAACAAGAGATAATTCGGAAGCATGAGAACGGTACACGTGTTATTGAACTTTGTAGGCAGTACAACAAAGCCACATCACAAAATATGCACTATACTTAAGAGAAAAATGAGATTATGAGTGCTAAAGTGGCAAAAGGAGTAAGAACAATAACGAAACAAAGACCACAAATACTTGAAGAAGTGGAAAAGTGTATTAATTTGGATACACGACAAGGAGTTAAGGGGAGATAGTGTTTCGGAGGCCATTATTTGTGAGAAAGCCAGGGTATTGCACGAGACCTTCTAAAGAAAACCCTGGAACGAGTGATGCAGAGACGAAAGAGTTTAAGGCAAGCAGGGGCTGGTTTGAAAAATTTAGGAGGAGGAGTGGTATCCATAGTGTTACAAGGCATGGGGAGGCAGCCAGCGCAGACAAACCAGCCGCTGGACGATTTATTGAGGAATTTAAAGAGTTTGCAGAGGCTGAGGGATACCTACCGCAACAAGTGTTTAATTGTGACGAAACAGGACTGTTTTGGAAAAGAATGCCTAAGAGGACATACATTACCAAGGAGGAAAAATCCTTGCCCGGACACAAGCCTATGAAAGATAGTTTACGCTTATGTTGTGTTCAAATGCGAGTGGCGATTTGAAAATTAACCTTACTAGTGTATCATTCTGAAAATCCAAGGGTTTTCAAACAGTATAAAGTGCAGAAAACCCATTTGTGTGTGATGTGGAGGTCTAATAAAAAAGCATGGGTGACAGGCTGATTTTTTCGGAGTGGGTGAATGAAGTGCTGTGCCCTACCATAGAAAATATCTGCAGGAGAAACATTTGCACTCAAAGCCGTGCTTCTCCTCGACAATGCTCCTGCTCATCCTCGAGGCTTGCAAGATGATGTGTTGCCCCGATACAATAAATTCCTCACAGTTAAATTCCTTCCTCCTAACACCACTTCTTTAATTCAGCCTATGGACCAGAAAATCATAGCGAATTTTAAGAAACTTTATGAAAGGGCACTTTTCGAAAATGTTTTGAAGTGACTGAAGCCACAAACCTCACCCTCAAAGAGTTCTGGAAAGACCATTTACATTTGTAGTGCTTTAAAAACTCGTTGACAAAGCCTGGCAAGAACTGACTCAAAGAACCCTGATCTCTGGCTGGAGAAAATTGTG
>WNGS01000690.1:11725902-11756576 GCA_020271785.1 Procambarus virginalis | reverse complement strand
ACGGATGTGAATTTCTGATTGACTTTAATGAAGAGGTAATAATGCGGTGCTGCCGGCCTCTTGGCCTACTACTACTAGAAGGGGAGGGACACCCAAGAGAACATTGTGTTTACATTGTCCAAACCTCAAGCAGAATTAACCCCTGGGCTGCACAGCTAATAATTGCTAACATCATCCCCGTGCGCAAAAAAAAAAACATTCAAACTGTTTTTCCTTCTAATATTGTTCAAATGTGTTCCCTAATGATTGGGAAAACAAATTATATTATAATTATCTAAACCTTTCCCTTCCATTTCATAATTTTGTGAACTATTATCATAGTATATAAATGATGACATTAACATTTTGGAATTATATATACATTAATAATGGTATCAACATTTTTGAATCTGTTATGATTTTGTTTAAAAGAGATGGTATTCCTATGTAAGGCTCCTGTCCATGACTTTTTTTTTGGGGGGGGGGGGCAGGGATATTCCTGTGTGGCCCCCTAAGCCTCTGGCTGGCCCACTAGAAATTCAGTTGACTTTCTGAGGTGATGTAATGCTGCACACATTTATTTGGATTTATTACTCTCAAACTGAAAATACAATTGCAGTGTACAGAGTATCGTTGTGCATATCTTTTCAATTTGTTTATTTATTTATTTATATATATATATATATATATATATATATATATATATATATATATATATATATATATATATATATATATATATATATACATATATATACATATATATATATATATATATATATATATATATATATAGAGTTCTTACATTCTTGTGTAGCCACTAGCACACATAACATTTCGGACAAGTACTTAATTCTATGTTCCCTGTGCAACCCCCCCCCCCCTGAGAGTTCACACCTAGAGAAGCCTTTTCCAAGAGGTCAGCCCAGATGACCTCCAGATTATCTTGTATGTTGATTAAAAAATTACTGGGTTTTAGTCTTAGTTAGCTAGTTTCAAGTATGCAATATTTCATGATACTCTTGTCAAACATTGCAATGGAATTAGACCCCAATTCTTATGTGTAAACATCCATGGATCTCCCCCTTTTAGCCAGGTCAGAGGTCAGCCACACTCGTAATTAATAATTCCTCTCTTGAACAGTGTATGGTGAATGTCAAACAAGCTTGATGGAAAATTCTTGAGTGTTTGTGCACGTGTGGCCGACCTCTTACATTTTTGGTTGGTTGATACCTGGTTGATACCTGGTTGATGGGGTTCTGGGAGTTCTTCTACTCTCCAAGCCCGGCCCGAGGCCAGGCTCGACTTGTGAGAGTTTGATCCACCAGGCTGTTGCTTGGAGCGGCCCGCAGAGCCACATACCCACCACAGCCCGGCTGATCCGAGACTTCTCTTAGGAAACAGTCCAGTTTTCTCTTGAAGATGTCAACGGTTGTTCCGGCAATATTTCTTATTCCTCTTACATTTTTGGTGTAGGTAGCAACAGCAATTCTCCCCCTCCCCCCCCTCTTTTGGGGTGTATATATTGGTCCTGTAGAGACTTAGAGTCAGAGTGCCGGACACCAGGGTCAGGAGTGGATCTGTGAGAACATTGCACAGCCAGGGAGGGACAGAGTGAATCCACCGGAGGGAGAGACAGAGGTCTAAAGATAAAGTGTGATCTCTGAGGGTTTTGTTCCATGTCTAAATTTCTTAGCTATTGGCCAGTGTTAGAGTAGGATTTATAGTGGTGATTAGCATAATTTTGTTCTTGATAAACTTTTGTTAAATTTCCCATCTGTGTCAATTGTTGAATCCTCTTAGCCTTTTGGATATAGTGGGCTGACAACCATCCCATAATTTATGACAGTTATAGAAAGTACTCTCCAAGTCAAGCAACGTTTCTTGCCTCGTTGCCTGATATAGTCTCAATGGTCAAGGCAGATGGTGGCAGCGTTTTTTAATCCTGTGTAGCATTTCCTTGTTGGCAGTGTACCTTTTGGTTCCGGTGTAACCATCATATGTCAGCTCATATTGCAGTGTTCAATAAGTGTTACCAAGGGCAACCGATAGGAAGTGTTACTCAGTATAAGTATATTAGGGTTACATTTTTAGTTCATAGTATATAGGAGGCGTTACACCTAGAATACGACCTCGCGAAAAATCGTTTAACACCCAGGTACCCATTTTACTGTTGAGTTAAGCAGAGGCTACAGTTAAGGATTTGCACCCAGTAAATCTTTCCCGGCCAAGATACGAACCCAGGACAAAGAGCTCGCGAAACGCCAGGCGAGCGTCTTAACCACTACACCACGGAGACTGCCAAATGAATGGAATACTTATAGATATTTAGATTTATCAAATATACAGAATTATTACATGATCTTCAGAGCAACCCTGGATTTTACAGCAAGGTTGCTGATCATTTTGTTTGCAAGGAAAGATGAACTCCACTGAAATATGTTTAAGTTTACATTAAGTTAAAATTATTTAAATATTCAAAGGCTCTAACTTTCTTCAACACTTCAAATGAAGAATATTAAAATTTCACAATCTCTAACTTAAGTGGTTAAAAATATGTTCCATGATATATGCAATGCTATCAATATTTGATTAACATTTATTTACACTAAAATTTTCCCTGAAAATTATTTAAACATGCAAAACAAATCAACACCATTTAAAAAGAGGACAATGTCAAGAGTTCTCAACTTGCCTGATATCTATCCTGACCACAGTTGAAGCCACGGACTTGTTGGGCAGTTTCAAATAAATCTTGCCTGACTTGGTTCATCTGCCGCTGAAGAATATCCAGTGTCTTGGCGGCTTCCTCTGCATTTAAGTGCTTGTCATCCTCCTTGCAAAGAGAAAAAGAACCTTTATCCATAATAAAATAACATATACTGTACATGCATCTTATTCATACTGTATATGTAAACAAATATATATATACACACACATCAAACCCGAAGCTAGTGCAAAACACGGTTGATCAAATTAAATCCCGAATAATTTTTGGTTGCAAGGAAAAGGAAATAACTTCTAGGTCAGAAAGAGCCACAGAAGAAGTAAAACTAGTAGATAAAATTGTTGGGCTAGTGGAAGGTTTTACAACCAAAGATACTATCTGTGACTACAGGACAATTGGTAGGTAGGAAAAAGGGAAAGATTGGTTGGTACAAAAAGCAGCAGCGAAAGGGGCTGCCCTGGAGAAACCAGAACAGTGTTCTAAGCCAAGTCGTACTCAAGCGATGTACAACGATGGAAAAGTTAAGGCTCCCACACAGCTTGTCGAGAAACTGCCAAGTCACCCGCGGCTGACTTGGCACCAATAGACGGTGGCATTGCAGCCAGGTCAAGGAAGCCAGGGGCAGGATAAGCAACACTAACTGAGAGTCCCAAATGAGGCCCAAACAAGTTTGAACCTGGACTGGAATCAACTGAGACTTCCACCAGTTCACCAGGAATCCAAACCGGCACGTTGGAAAAGGACCATATCCCTATCTAGCTGGCACAAGGACCGGCTGGCAACCCACACCAGCCAGTTGTCTAGGTAGGCCAGAACTCAAACACTTAACAAGAGGAAAATGGGCCACCGTGACCCGGATGATGCGGTGAAGGTGAGGTGATTATTTTTACCTCATCCCTGGGTATATATCTGGCAACACAAACTTATAATCATTCAAATTCTGCCTATGATAATGTTGACAATAGTTAACACAATGTATCTCTTAGCGTCAGACCCTAATAAAATTGTAAAATGAACTTTTGGAAAGATAGTATTCCAACTTTCTTCTCAAGTGCAGAAAAACATAAGAAATCTAGATAAGGTATCTGCTAGAATTATGATCATGTCACAACATTAATAGTAATCTAGGACAAGCTATTCAAGTATTCTCTAATTCTGACGAATAATTACAATTTTATGAGATTTGCTCAGTTATTATTTAAAGTCCTCAATATAAAAAATGCATTATTACACATTCAATAAAAGTTTTCTTTATAAATAATTAAAATGATCTTCATATGAAAACACAAACACACACACAAATGCACTTTAATTTACCTCATCAGGAATCTCCTCCATGTTATTATCACTATCATTGCCACTCTCATTTTCCTCCTCATCTTCTTCCTCCTCTTCATCTTTCAACTTATCATCCTCCTTGTCTTTCTTTTCACCCTTCTCCTGTTCACCTTGACAAGAGGAAATGGCAGACACACTGGACATGTTTGAGTCCTCGCCTCGATGCTCCATCATCGATCTCATCGCAGCATTGTATATTCTCTTTCTTGCTACGCTCATGCGAAGCCTGGAAATGGAAGTCTTTAAATATATGTTCATTGTCATGAAACTATGACATTACGCAGCACACAAATGAGAAAGTTAAATTGGAATCGCCCTATAATCAAAGTTTTTCTTTGTTTTACACTTTCTTTATATATAAATGTACTCTGCACATAAAGTTACATTTAGTTAGTTAGACAGAGTAGCATAATCTTCCAATTATTAACACTCAAGAACGGTTTGGCATCACTTACTTTCTTATACGGGCATCCAATTTCCATTTTTCGGTTTTCAGTCCATTGTGCCTGTCCAAAGAGTCCTCAATTTGGCGCACAACAGCTTTGTTCTGGAGCAGCTCATTGCAGACATATGCCACGATCTCGCTCTTTTGCGTAGGATTCAGGGCCAGGAAAGGCAGCTGCAAAAGCCACTGAGACATCTTGTACGCATCCATCTCTGCTAACTTAGAGTCCCAATCCTGCCCCTTCTTGGGATTCTCCCGACGTTCCTTTTCTGTTCCTAACAAACCGTGAATAACGCGAACCTGTGGATTTTTTCCCTTTTATTAAGCCACAATATCACTATAGGTAAATAAATATTAACAGAATACCGATACTGACCATGGACTCGGGATGGTCCTGCAGCATCCAACCACTAGCTCCGACTAATTCAAATTTTGTAGTGACAAATAAAGCTTTGGTTCTATTTTAACAGTAAAACATAACCAAGTACTTAACGACACAGGTACATGTTTTTTTATAGTTTTTAAATTTTTCCATTCAATGCTGCAGACAATTTTAGATTTAAAAATCATCAAAAAGAACTCTATCACATAAACTTGGTTTCTTTTTGCCAGCTTCAAAATATTACATCTACTCATTACAATATTTTCTGGACTTTTAACTGCATGTTAAGCAGACTGACAGCTGAAGGAGATTGCTACTATTGTACTTCAATTATAATTATGTACATTACATTTGGTGTATTTACACTTCCATTACAGCATTGCATGCCCATACACTGTTGCTGTAATGCAAGTGGGTGGAATCCTATTTATTCTTAATGGTAATGTTTGAAAACCCCCAATTTTTTTACTAAACTTTATTTACCAAATTGAAACGATATGATGAATTTTAGCCTAAAAGTTTTAAGAGTTTTACTCCAAAAAAGACTAAGAAAAAAGTAAAACTACAAAATAACGGTAACCTTTCAAATAAACAGCGTTGAATATAATGAAACGCCACTTTCTGAGCGAGTCCTGGAGGGTTCCCGGAGCGATCCATGGCTAATATGGATACCCTAACTATTTTGCATCAGTCGACGTGGGTGGAGTTCTAGGCCTACCGGGTACCACAAGCCAGAACCTGGCCCCCTCACAGAGGCACGAGGAGCAATGGCCCATAGAATGCACATTTGATCTGGAGCATTCTATATCTGCCATCGACCGAGACAGGCACCCAGAAAGGTAAGCGCCACAAAACAAACCCCTATTCTAATTAACAACGAAAATCATCAAACGAATCATCATCTCTTCACAACGACCCATCAGTCACTGATGTCTTCCTCCATGTGAGAGTTCTGGATGTATTGAGAGTTGCCAGTGAATACAACAAATATATTCATAATGACATAATTCTGGCATCAAAGTGTTGTCACATTGGTTTAGTATCTCTAGATATGTTTTACTCTATCTTGAGTTTTTTCAATATCTTTTTCTTTTTGCCACACTACACACAGAAATCACAATAGCATGATGCATCAAATAAACAAATCCACAAGGGTCGTGATGAGGGTTCGAACCTACGTCCGAGAGGATCACAGACACGGCTTAATTGACTGTGCCATAACATGGTTAAAAGAATTGCAACCGGGAGCGCTACTGCCCTCACACGGATTCTGCAGTCTCTCCAAGACACAAACCAGGGTTTTACACAATTCCCCTATGCATCCGGACTCTGTCAATGGGTGCATGGGGGAATTGTGCAAAACCCTGGTTTGTCTCTCAAGAGAGACTGCAGGATCTGTGTGAGGTCAGTAGAACTCCTGGCTGCTGCAATTCTTTTAACCATGTCGTGGCACAGTCGATTAAGTCGCATCTGGGATCCTCTTGGATGTAGATTCGAACCCTCATCACGGCCCTTGCCGATACTGTATATTTTTTTTTTTGCCAATTTTGGTGCTTTGGGCTCCTTCAACTGTTCAAATCACTATCTGCAAATATCTCCTATGCTCGAATTCCCTAATTTCAATTTTACGTTGAACTTTTTTTTTTTTTTAGGCACCGAGTGATGAACTTTTTTAACACTATCGCTCACTTTGGACACAGATCACGTCCATTTTTTTTCTCCAGTCCTAGCTGTGGACAGGACTTGTGTCCACTACAAAAATATTTGTATAAAATTAATTTTTTATCAGATTGACCTCGGGACAGTTTCAAAATAAGCGCCTTTAAAATGCGCACAATTTGACACCAAAATAAAAGATGTAACACGAAACTTTAAGTCAGAACACTTGAAAGATTATAAATACGGTTTTGGGTCTAAATTTTAAATTTTAAAATATTTGTTAAAATTCTATTTATTGTGCTATTATTATGGGACTAGTTTTAAAATGTGCGCCTTTATATTGCGAACAATTTGATACCAAAACGAGCGATGTAACATGAAATTTTGTCAGAACACTGGAAATATATAAATAATTTTGATGATGAGTGCCCAAAATTAAAATATTTGTTAAAATTCCAGTTATTGTTCTATTATTATGGGACTAGTTTTAAAATGCGCACCTTTATTTTGCGAACAATTTGATACCAAAATAAGCAATGTAACATGAAAATTGATGTAATCAAACTGAACGAGTATACACATTAGGTTGTGGTGTGCAAATTGGTGCTCGTTCACAGGTAACTTTAGGCTTTGATGCGTGGAGTCTCACCAGGCTTTTAGACATTATATGCATATACAGTACATCTGCAGGGAATTTAATTGCGGACACAATGATACCAAAACAAACGACGTAGCACAAGAATTAAGGTGAGAAAACTGAAATGAGTATACACATTTAGGCGTCGCCGCACGCTCGCCCGCACCATTGGCCCCATAATGTCAAAGTCTGCGGTGTGCGTGTGGCGCCGGCGATAGTGTGAATTAGTTGTGCCCTTTAAGAGTTAAGATAAGGTACCTTAATCAAATAAAGTATTACTATCAACTAGAGAAAACTTATCAGACTTACCTCCCCCGTGGCATTAGCATTTAGGTAGACCCGTAAAATTTCAGAAATGTTAGCATGTGTTATATCTGCTCTATTTAGAGTCTGGCCTAATATCGTGGTGTGTCTTTGAGGAGAAGGAATCCCAGGATCTTCAATGGCACAAACAAGTAGGTGAGAGAGAACACTTAGAAGTTCCTCCTCACTCTCACTATCATTTAAGAGGGCCATCTGCAGGCTCTGCATGGAGGGTAATGATTCCATATCTGCAAAGAAATAACAAATGGAATAAAAATTAAAATAACAAATATCAAGTTTCTACAATCAATTTAGTTTTAGGTTAAATACATCAACATGTGAAATTCTTTGGCAAGTACTCTAAAGTGTTCTTTTAAATGTTTTAGGAATGCCTGAATGTGCTTGAACTCTCTTGGAAGGATTCAATGTTTGTGTAAAATCACCACCATTTATGTCACCTCTTACCATATTTGTAAGTAAATATTTTTGGACATAATTCACACTCAACACTTCAAAATGCTTTTAGAGCCTTAAAATTTAACTACTGTGAATACAGTTTGAAAGCAAAAATGACAGTATTTCCTGGCTTATTTACCAGTTTATCTCATGATATTCAAGTGTGTACACTATAACATTATCTGTAATCATCTACAATTTATGTAATCATTAAAAGCAAATATTATATATTATCACAAACTGATGAGTATGTATTATTATTAATTATACTGTCTATAATCTTCTATCTATAGTCTTCATACTGGATTCATACTTCATACTGGTTGATTGGGCACCAATCTTTGTGTGTTAACCACTTTTTCTTCTTATTTTAACAACTTTTGTCTTCTGTTATCAAGCTTAAAGCTTTCCTAATCATAACTCAACACTTACCCTACTAGTTTTTCCTAGAACACAATTTGCCAAATGGTTTACAACCAGGTCCTCAATTACTACTGGGTGAACAGAGGCAAACAATTAAAAATTTGTTGCCCTGTTCACCCAGCAGTAATTGGGGATGTGGTAGTAAACTGACTGGTAGGTCATGTTTTATAAAACCCTGAAGGGTAAAACTTACCATGAGTTACAGGAAGAGAAACCTCTAAGCCAACTAACAAATCAGAAACCACCTACTACTGTGCCCACCTATGTAAACAAAAATCCCGTATATGGGCAAATTTATCCTAGTGCAACAAAATAAATCTCTCACTACTTACCAAATCCTAAAGTTTCCCCAAAGTTGTGCAGGAACTCAAACACCATTAGAATGTTTCCAAAAGCCTCAGGAGGAAGCCGAAGACCATCCAAACGATGGGCGTCTGGCAGTGTAACATGATCGGTAAGCTCCATGTCTTCCTTCACCTCCTTCATCAGCTGATTGAGCTCTCGCGCTTGAAGACGCTCCTCTCGCTTTCTGTCATAAATACAGTAAGCACCGAGATATTACTGGGAAGCAAGAGTGTGAGACAAAGACAAAATGTGTATGTTACTACCATTTGAAGTTACAGGAAAAGAGGTATGCTTGCATGGTTTCATCTTCCTGGTGTACTGTAGTTTCTTTACACTTCTGGTGGTTTTAGTACACACCACCTTACCCTTGGAAATTATTCTAATCATCCATACTTCAAGTGGTACAAAATTATTTCCTGTCATCCTTTCCAAACCTACTTTATTTTGTAACTGTGCCCTCTTATTCAGCTTATTTCTAAGTCCTCAAAACTCTTCCCTGTTTGATTTCATGTATACCTTTATAAGGTTACATGTATTAAGTTTTACAGCTGGTTGCTCAGTAATTCAAATTTTATGTAGTGAATTTTGAATCCTCCAGTAGGGAGAGCTAGGGGGGTCATTTACCTGTATGGTTTAATTTCAACATCACTGTTCCTTATGCTTTTAACAGGTTGTAATGCCTTCCCAGTGTTGATTATCAAAATTGTGACCACCCAGCTGGTAAATCTGAGCAAGTTGGGTGGTAGTGCATTGAAGTGTGATGTGAAATGGCAGTTTGTGTAGCACTTCAGTAACTTTCTAGGGGCTTAAAACACCAGGAACAACCCCAAATTTAGGGTCTTGAGATTACCTAAACCTTTACCTCCTGGGTCTTTTACCTCCTGGGTTACCAGGAGGTAAAAGCTGATATAGCTCCTTGAGAGAGATATGCCAATACCCATCTTTGAAGTCTAAGTACACCAGCCATGTTCCAAATAGCTCTGGGTTGGGGTGTTGTGACCAGAACTCACCATGCTACCCCCGGGTCAGTGGTCGTGTCTGTTGCTTTGGCGCACAGTACGGTGTGAGAGTACATGGATGTTCGGGAGGCATTAATAAGGCTTCAGCTCCCCCACGGCTCTGTGATCCAGCTCCACTCCGACTGCTTCATGGTCGTTTACTGCCTGAACCGGGTGGAAGGGAAGTTGTCTCTTTGGTCCTAGTCTCTATGGTACTAGACTCTGCGAGTGGCTTGTTCTCCAGATTCTTAAGATTTAGCTCTCTGCACAGTCCATGTGGGGAGCATTTCTAATGTCCTCACGGATGGTCTGTCTTGGTTCCATCCCATCTCCACAGAATGAACCACTGACGACAAGTCAACTCTGTGAGAATGGCTCCGAGAGACATTCGGTCGCCCCAAGGAGGATCCCTTCATGTCGGCTTGGTACTGGCGCCTTCCACCTTACATGGTGCCATTCCCCGACAGTAAGGCTCGCATGGAAGACACTTTTCAGCTGAAATGGTTGAGGTGCGGGTGCATTTATCCCTTTTCCCCCATTCAGTTCTTGCTCAGAGTTCTTTCCACACCAGAGTTGTTCTCAAGAAGGGCGAGCCTTTTTGGCTCCTTGGTGGACAGTTTGGACAGTTCAGCCATCGTGTCTGGCTCTTTTAGCCCTCAGTATCCAAACTCGAGCATTTTTCTGCAGCTCTGCCTCTTTCAGATAATCAGGCCAGCGATGTTTCTAGCTGGTTCAACCTTCTCATTATCTCTTCTCATCTCGATTTTCTGACACGGGTTTATTGTCATTTTTATGGTCTGCAGGTGGCTGGATTATTAGTTTCTCACTTGTGTCTTTCAAACAGCAGTATGAAAAAACTTAGTGCTCATTTCAACTTTCTCTGTCCCTTCTTCATCTTTCTTTAATTTCGGTTCGTGAAGTATCATCTTTTCTTCCATGGTTATTTTCGATCGACATCTCATGCCCAATACTGTCGTCTCGTGCAGCACTGGTGGAGCTGCTACTGTTGGCCTGCAATGTTGATGCTTCTGCTGCTCCATTCCCTAAGTAATCTCGAGCTTTTTTTTTCACCCTCAGGCCAGCTCGACATTGCTCTGGGTCCCTGCACAAGGTTCTGAAATTTTTCATCCCCCCTAGTTTCACGTCTGCATCTTCAGTCGGGGATTCCTTAACGCCTTTTTTTTTTTCCCAGGCTCTTGCTTCGGGCTACTGGGTTAGTGAACTTCGTGCTCTTCTCCAGAGGCGGGGGTTCTGCTCTTTTGGTGCTGATGGGAGTTTTCTTCATTTGCAACTGTCCCCTTCTTTTCTGGTTATTAATGCTTGGTTGATTCAACCAGCGTGCATCATTTCTTGTGTCCAGTGGCAGCGGTTCATCACTACCTGCGGGCCACTGCCTCAGCCTCAGTGGACACTCTTTGGATTGATCCAGATTCCTTGATTCCCTGTTCCAAGGCTCGTGTTTCTCAGGTTGTCCAGTGTCATCAAGGTTAGCCAGCCTGCACTCTATCCCCCAGGTCCATAATGTTAGCAAGTATGTTGAACTTGTGGTGGTCTTCACTAATATGTTTTTAGAGGATATTTGGGCTCGAGAGTTTTGGCAGACTAAATACCTGGCCACCATGACCCTGTTAGTCAGTACAGGTATTCCTGGGTTCTCTTCGGACCTATGTTGCCCTGGGTTGTATTTCCCAGTAGTTGGTCTCTCTACCAACTATAGAGACCTGCTGGCAGTCCTGGTGCCTGCTGACTTTCCTCCTCCCTGGTAAGACCCTCTATTTTTCTCTGTGGGTACAGCATTTAGCTACAGGGAGCCACCAAGGGGCTGCCGGGAAAATCCTCTTTCTGGTACGGCCCAGGTTCTCTTTGTCTGCCTCCCTCCCTTCCATGTTCACTGGTTCGTGGTAATGTTTATCTGCTTCTGAACTGGTGTGTGAACGCTGATCTGCATGCTGGGGAGTCTGGTGGCAGCATTCCATACTTTAGGATTTTAGCTAGCTTTGTATCTTTTTATTTTGTTTGCAAAGTTATTTGACTTTTTTAGTTGTTTTGAGTCTTGGGAACCCAGCTGTTTGTAAAGCTCCACTGACTTTCTGAGTGCTTTCTTGGTGAAATGGCAGAATGTCATTTGCTCCCTGCACCTCATGTGAAGGGGCCAGGTTATGGCTCTGGTCCCTGGTAAGCCAAATGAACTCCTGCAAGTGATATGATTGGTAATTTGGAGCAATCTCAGTCAGATAGCTACAGGGAGCCACCAGGTCTCTACCAGAAAAAGGCATTTCATTACATTCAATGCTAGATTTTTTTATTATTTTTCCCATGATCAAGGAATGCATTTTAATAAAATTTGAAAATAATTTAGATTTTTATTTTATTTTATGTGCACCTGAGTATAAACAGGGGCATAACCCAGGGGTTAATATGCCCCTTAATATTAAAAGTTCATAATTAGTCTATGTACTGTAGTTGTCATTATAGACTAGAGACCTCTGGCAACCTTTTGCTATACAGTATTAGGAAAAATCCTGAAAGCCTTAGCTACTTCCTGGGCATTATGAAAAAACTGGCACCATTTTAGATGCACTTCAATTCATTTACTCACCCCTGTGCTCAGAAACACTGATGCTATGCAAAATTTCCAGAGCTTTTATCGGCCAGGAAGACATTTATTATGAGAAACATTCCCTTACAAATAGTTTACTTGAAAAATATATTTCCAGAATACAATTTCATCAGCATTTCTTCACCTCACTACCACCAAATTAAATTAATCAGAATTTTTAACATATTTCCCGACATCAGAAATGATGTCGGGGAAATACGATATAAAAAGGTGAAAGAATTTTTCATTTTTTTTTAATGCGTACCTAGAATGAGACCTAAAAACAGTATACAGTTTGAGGGTTAACAAAGAGAGAACAGCCTGTCACACATGCCATTTACAAAATGCTGGAAGGACAGCAAGCAAGAACAAGGACATACCTTTCCCTGGTTGCCCTCTTCTCTTCTTTCATCTCTTCTCTTCGTCTTTCTCTCTCTTCGTATCTCTTCCGTGATTCCAGGGCTCGCACCAGTACCCCATGATATCTTCGTCTCTCCCGCTCCTAGCAACCAAAGCACAGGTGGAAATTGTCATCAACAAGAAAGGGTTTGTGAAGTAAAAACACAACTAAAATTGGCTCACATTACAGGCTAAAAGCCTAGATGGTTTATTCCGATGCCAACAGCCCCAGTTTATAAGAACGGTACACAATTTGGTTCAAAGATTTTCTCACCAGAAAACTGAGCCTTGTTGGAGTATTATCCCTGTGTTTGCTCAAGTGCATTATGTGCATTATTGATCAAATATTCCATCCATACTAGGTATCTTATTTAATCAAATTGATGTTTTTTATCAAGTACATTTCAAATGTCAAATCAAATTAATTTAATAAATTGATCCATGATTTAGAAAGAAAGCTTATACTTTGCACAGGATAAAATATTAAATATACGAGTGAACTATTATGATCAGGAAAAACAAAACATTTAAGTGTTTAATGTAATGAAATGCACTTCCCCAGTGGTCCTCCAGTAGCTCCTTTAGCTTATCTCTGGTACAGTACAATCAAGCTTTCATCCAATACACCAGGCCTCTAAGACCCATCTATTGTCTACAGGAAATCAGGACCAGAATCTGGCTTTCACTACAAGGCACCAGAGACCCAGAGATCAACTCCAAACAAAGAAAAACACACCAGAAAAAGAGTAGGAGCAGGATGAGATACACTCAGAAAAATGGAGAACCTCCACCAAGCAAGTGCATGCCCTTTGGTCTGCTGCCCCCAACATGAAAGGCCACCAAAAAGCCTGAACATGCATGCAGCCACCAAACACGGCACTCTTACAGACACGAACAAAGGATCACCAAGAAAGACCTGAAAACTTGAACAGCTACCCCTAGTCAAGATCCTGCAGACAAAAATAAAGCCTTCATCGGTCCAAATAAAATGAAAAGATGTATGCCACCCAGAAAATACTTAACACTCACAATACAGCCAGAAAGTAGAAGAGGAAGGAAGGCATATATTTCAGATGTACAATCCCAGTCTTGTTGCAGGTACTGATGCAAGTCCTGCTGAGTCACACTAAAGAAGGTTAGACAATGGGAACCAGCACAGGGGGAGGTAAACGAAGCCATGAACAAGGACCTGGAAATGAACCGGCAAAAGACCAGAGAAGGTTTCTAACTCATACTGGGATAGGGATACAAGAACACCCAAAATGGAGCAATAACCCTTCAAGCAAGGAACTAAACACCAAAGTGGGTCAAAAAGGCCACCACAGAACTCCACCTCTGGTAATCCAAATGTCTCATGGCCAGGGAGGGAACCTACAGCACCTTTGGAACCTGGAGTCTCAAAAGAGTAACAAAGGAATAAACCAGGGAAGTCCCAGTAACCCTTAAAAGCCAAAATCGTAGGTAGGGAAATCAAGCAGGGGAATGCAGGTCTCCTAGTTTCTATCGCATCTCTCGAGGGGACAGCCCCCAATTCCACCTCTGCCAGCCTCACAGCTGGTAGGAAAAACTACCCAACCTCAAGCTGAACTCGGGAAAGCCAACACCGCTAAGCTGAAATAGAGAAGCCAATGTACACCAGGTAGAAGAGGGGGAAAAAATCTGGTGGAAATCTCAGGTGACCTGGGCTGCCATCTGGTGGTGGTCAAGCACATCAGTCTGGGTATTTACCCAGTGGCAACAATCGTTTGCCTTAGTGTACCTAGTGGTGCCCAATTTACTTCAAGCCGTTGCTTGTTGTGTTGCACCTGTGCACCTCTCTGTGGTTCTTCCACAATTTTGAGGTAGATCCCTGATCACCGGCTCCTTGTGCCTCAGAGCCAGCCATAGTCCGATCCAGACTCCCAGCAGGTAACAGACTAGTCTCAAGAAGCCTGGGAAGTTGAGCTAAGGCTTGGTAGTACCAAAGATAAGCTTGTTAGCTACTGAGGGATCCTTCCAAGAAGAAACAACCTAACAAAATTAATAATTAAATACTACATAAAAGGCATGTGAATCCTATAAACCTTAAGAGAAAAGTGAAAATTATAAAGTTAATTTACCCACCCAAAATATATTATGGCTTCAAATGGCAAGCTCCTATACCATGACATTGCTAAGCAGTTGACTTCAAAACAAAAATTATAAATTAAGTTTGATATATACATGTATAAGAAAAGGCACCTTAATTATCCCAATATTTAGCTGGTTAACCTGATGCAGTTAGTGAGCTTGACTGAAGAAATACAATGACCAAAATAAAGTATGCAAAATATGTACAGTATGTGTCTATGTAACTATGAAAGTGACACAATTTATATATAATTATCTTATGGCAAATACAAAAATACTAGTACTTTACCTGTCAATTTTTTTTTCTATGTACTACACAACTTATTTAAATTAGGAAAATTGAAGAGAAAAATGGGGATTGGCTTGCAAAAACAATGTTAATAAGCAGAGGAAGGATTTCATAGCATCTTTTTAACATGCGTAGCATTTGAAACAATTAGGTTCAGCAGCATATTATCACCATCATTCAACAAAGCTTACATATCAAGATCTCTGATGTTGGTTAATACATAGCATCACCTAAAGTGCAAAGTACTCTTAAATCTCAAAATCTCAATTGTCTAATATGAAATTTGACAATTGTCAAATGTCTAATATGAGTAATTCAAAGTGTCATACTTTGAATAAGCAGATGAGTGTGAGTGAGAAAACAGTTAAAAGCCAATGTGGACAAAAGTAAAGTTATAGTTGTGGAGATGGAAAATGTGTATGAAATATATGCAAATGTGGAAATGTTGGAATTGGTTGATCCCTTTAAATACCTGGGATGTACATTTCCTTAAATAGCTGTGTGCAATGAGAGTAGGATTTGACATGGAAGGAAAGTGGCTGCCAAAAATAAAACTTTGGTTAGGAAAAACTCAAAAGGAACAGACGCAGCCAGAGGTCTACATGGACAACCCATCCTTCTGCTTAGATAGTACTATTTGTAACTATGTGCACCATCGTACACACGGACATAATGAACAGTTAGATAGTAGAATTTGGTACTATTCACTTTATAAGAGTAATAAAAAAAAATTAAAAACCAAACTTAAATATTCCTAGACCCAGTGCAGCACTGGCGGCATTGTTGAGGACAGAGCTGTGGGGACGATGGGCCTCGAAATCATCGCAAGGTAACCTCAAGGTAAGCACAGATATGAACTATATTAGACCTCAGGTAGCGTGTATTAGGCCAAGGAAGGTTAAGTTAAGTCTGCTTTACAACATCAATACAAAAAATTTCCTGGTTTGTCCAGATCCAATAGTAACAACTTTACTTTCTAACTGCCTTTTACGTCAATATATGTATGCTGGACCTCATCGTTACTGTAACTGCTACCTAAACAGGAGTACAGGCTGGCATGGAGGACTGGTGGATACCAACTTTATGTTTGGTTGTGAATGACAATGTGGCTTGAACATGAAAAATAAAGATTTACAGCAGTAGAAATGAACAATCTTTGAAGCTTGTGTGGTGTTAGAATAGATAATAATGTACAAGAAAATAAAAATATCAAGAGATGTTGCATGCAAAAGTAAACAGCAAGATTGAAGTGAGCATATTAGATGGTTTGGGGACATTGAATGAATGAATGGTATACTGTTGAAGAAATTGTATTAAAGTGAATTTCAGAGTAGACAGAGAAAAGGAAAGCCGAGAAGAAGGCTTGAAGATGTGTGCACAAGACACAGGATATGGCAAGAGACAAAACTGGATGGAAGTGGTTTGTAAGATTGAATATTTTTGTATGTAATGAAGTTACAATTTGTGAGGTGCACAGTACACCTGGTATTAAGAAGTAGTGAAATGCTGCCAAGGATGACTGCTCGAATGTGGTAGTGCTTGATTACCCCAATTATATGTTAACATCGTACAATGAATGGATGAGAAATATTTGTAATGTTCTAATATTTAATATATATATTATATATATATATATATATATATATATATATATATATATATATATATATATATATATATATATATATATAAAACCTTCTTTTACTATACTACTTACCTTTCATATTCCAACTGATGCATTCTCAAAGCAAGAAAGTGAGAAATGCAGTAATAATAATGTACAGTATGTATGTAATGTGTAGCTGTAGATGAGAGTTAAGCTGCTGGTGTCCCATCTTCTTTGTTATCTTTGTCATATGACATTTTGAAAACTTCATTCATTTTAGAATCCTGTACACTACCCCCCTCATATTTAATTTATTCATCCACCTACCACACTGCTTGCAAAAGAGAATTTACGTATATTTTTTGGCAGGTTTGTTTTCTTGGCTTCACCACGGCCTCATCTCAATGCTGCTTATTTAAAAAATTTTACATAATTATGTCGATGCATATCACAATTTTGTATGTGATCATATCACTTGATCATTTTCCTGTCAACTAATTTTGGGCACATTTTTGTCAACAGCCTCAACACACAGCTCTTGAGTATTAGATCCAAGTCATTTTGTAAGAAGTCCTTGCACCTTTTCTAATTTATTTATATGCGTTTTGAGATATGGGCATCCTACAAATGCTGCATATTTAAACTGGCTTAGCACATGTGCTGTGACTTTTCTTCATGCATTCCCCATTCATGAATTAAATGAAATTCTGTAACTGGTCAAAGTAGTGTAGGTGCCGCTAAAAATGCCCATGACTTTCCTCCGTTACACTTAATTGTGTAGTACCACAAAAGTCCCTGGTGGCACAGTGGTAACACATTTATGTTGTGTTACCATTGCTTTTGCCACAATGTCATTCTGAGCCATTGCCCCTCCCCCTGCCCTAATGATTCTTGTGTACTCATTCCTGGCACTCTTTAGTGCCTTCCTACAGTATTTGCCTTTGGACCTATGTCCCAATGCTTTTTCCATACCTTTTCTGTCTTCTTCTCTTCTTCATTCATATGTAAACCTTGACCTTTGACAAGTAAATTTATTCTTTCTTCTTGACCCTAGTGCCAACACTGTATTGGATAAAGATGGAAAGGGGGCAAGAGAACTTGCACAACTTTCTGTTGATTTTCCTATAGTTACTGATTGTAAACAATTATAAACTCCAGATCCTTGGTTAAATAGTAAACTGAGTCATAGACCGATTTTTATGAGTGTAGACAACATAGAGGACACGGCAACCTCCGATCTGATGTAAATCAGGTAATTCAACGGGCCATATCAAATAATATGGTATTTAATGAAAATAAGTTCCAGCTCCTGCGCTACGGAAAAATTAACATATAGAAACGGAAACCACGTACAAAACTCAGTCAAATCATAACATAGAACGAAAAAGCAATGTAAAGGATTTGGGTGTACTCATGTCGGAAGACCTTACCTTTAAGAACACAATAAAGTAGCCGTCACAACTGCAAGAAAAATGACAGGTTGGATAACAAGAACCTTTCACATTAGAGATACTATAACAATGAAAACACTTTTGAATACGCTAATGATCTCTAGAGTGGAATACTGCTGCACAATGACAGCCCCTTTCAAAGCTGGAGAAATTGCTGACCTGGAGAGCTGACCAAACATTTACTGTTAGAATCTACTTAATAAAACATCTAAATTATTGGGACCGATTAAAATCCTTAAATCCGTATTCTGTAGAGGGCAGGCGCGAGATACATAATAATTTACACGTAAAATATTACACATGGAGGGGCTGGTCCCAAACCTGCACACAGAAATAACACCACATGAGACCAGAAGCATGGCAGGATGTGCAGAATACCCCCGTTGAAGAGCAGAGGTGCAACAGGTGTTGATAGAGAGAGAACTCTATCAACATCAGAGGCCCGAGACTGTTCAACACGCTTCCGCTACACATAAGGGGCATAACTGGCAGACCCTCACAGTGTTCAAGAGAGAACTGGATAAGCACCTCCAAAGGATACCTGATCAACCAGGCTGTGATTCATACGTCAGGCTGCGAGCAGCCGCGTCCAACAGCCTGGCTGACCAATCCAGCAACCAGGAGGCCTGGTCTGAAACCGGGCCGCGGGGACGTTGAGCCCAGAAATTAACGCAAGGGAAAACCACAAGGTAAGGTAGGTTCTCTCTCCTTGTTGCCTTGAATCACTCTTCCGTCGACTTGATTTAATCTCGTTCCATTTAAAATTTTCTAAACATTCTTCCCATTTCTAACCCTGTCAACTGGGAGCGTGTCCCTCAGCCAGACACAGGTGGAGCGTGTCCCTCACCCAGACACAGGTGGGAGCGGTCCCTCACCCAGACACAGGTGGGAGCGTGTCCTCACCTACGTACGTTATAAGAGCCAACAATAAATCGCGGTTTCGCATGAACTACACAATTTCACGACGCGCGGGGAGACGCACAGTAAACAAATGACATCTTAACTATTCCATTACTCCCCCCCTCCCTGCTTCGATTAGTCTTGCCATGGGAAGCACTTGCTTGTATTTCTTCTTCAGTTCAATAATTTTGTTATAAACATATTACCCAAAAAGGCGCACGCACGCACACAATTACACACATACAGCCAGGACGTGGTGGCTGAGTGGACAGCGCGCTGGGCACGTAATCGTGTGGATCGGAGTTAGATTCCCGGTGCCGGCGAGAAAGAAATAGGCAGAGTTTCTTTCAACCTGATGCCCCCTGTTACCTAGCAGTAAATAGGTACCTGGGAGTTAAGACAGCTGTTATGGGCTGCTTCCTGGTTGTGGTGTGTGTGTGTGTGTGTGTGTGTGTTGTGTGTGTGTGTGTGTGTGTTGTGTGTGTGTGTGTGTGTTGTTGTGTGTGTGTGTGTGTGTGTGTGTGTGTGTGTGTGTGACAAATAAGTTAGTAGTAGTTAGTAACAGTTAATTGATTGACAGTTGAGAGGCGGGCCGAAAGAACAGAGCTCAACCCCCGCAAGCACAACTAGGTGAATACAAACACACACACACACCACCTGTTTGTCGATGTGTTGGAAAATAATCGACAGTGCTTATTGCTGGGGAAGGAGGGGGGGAGGGGAGGATTTATACAGTGCTGCTGCTGGGGCTTTTACAGTGTTGGTGCTGGAACATTTACAGTGTTGGTGCTGGAACATTTCCAGTGTTGGAGCTGGGACACTTACAAAATACTACAACCGCTGCCACACAAACTTCCGACACATCTGAAACGTTAATGTTTCCCTTCACGCAAGTATTCCTTGCAACACATGACATGTTGCAAGGACCGCTGCTTCAACTTCTCGTGAGTGTGTATCACAATGACTTCTTTAATTGGCAAGGTAGTCAGGAACAGCTGATCAGACTTTTTGGTATGTTGCTTAAGTGAAGTATCTATCTATCTATCTATTTATCTATCTACCTATAAATAGACAAGTACAGGAACCTGGAACGTTGTTATAGGTTCGTGCCGATAGGCTCTGAGGCTCTGACACCTGGGGTAAATGTGCAATTAAAAGTTATTAAAGAAGGTGGGTGAGTAACGCATTAGAAAAACTAAAGACTCAAGAGCAGCCAGTTTCTTGTTCCAGCGCCTCACTGTCGCGATCCAGAGAGGAAATATTTGCTATATCCTGGGTACGCACCCAACCACCAAAGAGCTGTAAACATTAGCAATGAAATAAATAATATATATATATATATATATATATATATATATATATATATATATATATATATATATATATATATATATATAGTTGTGCATTAATTGACTGTTGATTGCTGGTGTTGACTTCTTGATGTGTAGTGCCTCGCAGATGTCAAGCCGCCTGCTATCGCTGTACCTATCGATGATTCTGTGTTATTTGTTAAATGATTTCTCTGGTGATGGTTTGGTTGTGGGAAGAGAGTATATGTTCCTTAATGGAGCCCTGTTGCTTATGCATCGTTAAACGCCTGGAAAGAGATGTTGTTGTCTTGCCTATATACTGAGTTTTTGGGGCTTACAGTCCCCAAGTGGACATTTAAAGGCATAGACGACGTTTGTCTCTTTTAGGGCGTTCTGCTCCGTGTCTGGAGAGTTTTCATTAGTAGGCTGGCTGTTTTTTTGGTTTTATAGTAAATCGTTAGTAAAAATATATATATATATATATATATATATATATATATATATATATATATATATATATATATATATATATATTATATATATACATATATATATATATATATATATATATATATATCTGTTTATATGTATATGTATACAGTATTTACATATATACATATATAAACACTCAGTTGAGTGCATGAGGCCCCCCTGGAAAGCTGCATCTTATCAGAATCTTTAGAGGTCACAATATAGAGATTCGAGATGCCATCCGTTCCATCATTAGCCCACAGTGGGATACTCGCTTAGAGAAATGGGCGGCAAGTTGCATTCCCCATGATGTTGCTCGTCGCCCATTACCCCTTCCCACCATTCCCTTCCCCCCCCCTCTCCCGTTAACAGCCACCCCACCCCCCCATCTCTCCCCTCGTAGCCACCATCCTGAAGCAGACATTACAACCTCCTCCCAGGATTTATGCCCTGTCTAAGACTTTCGCAATGCGCTCTTCACTACCTCACTCTTCACGGGGGTCACGGTATAAATTGTTGGAACACTTAATAACCCCAGCGGCTTGTCTCTCGGCCAGACGCAGGTAGGAGCGTGTCCCTCAGCCAGACACAGGTAGGAGCGTGTCCCTCAGCCAGACACAGGTGGGAGCGTGTCTCCCAGCCAGACACAGGTGGGAGCGTGTCCCTCAGCCAGACACAGGTGGGAGCGTGTCTCCCAGCCAGACACAGGTGGGAGCGTGTCCCTCAGCCAGACACAGGTGGGAGCGTGTCCCTCAGCCAGACACAGGTGGGAGCGTGTCCCTCAGCCAGACACAGGTGGGAGCGTGTCTCCCAGCCAGACACAGGTGGGAGCGTGTCTCCCAGCCAGACACAGGTGGGAGCGTGTCTCCCAGCCAGACACAGGTGGGAGCGTGTCCCCCAGCCAGACACAGGTGGGAGCGTGTCTCCCAGTCAGACACAGGTGGGAGCGTGTCTCCCAGCCAGACACAGGTGGGAGCGTGTCTCCCAGCCAGACACAGGTGGGAGCGTGTCTCCCAGCCAGACACAGGTGGGAGCGTGTCTCCCAGCCAGACACAGGTGGGAGCGTGTCTCCCAGCCAGACACAGGAAGGAGCGTGTCTCCCAGCCAGACACAGGTGGGAGCGTGTCTCCCAGCCAGACACAGGTGGGAGCGTGTCTCCCAGCCAGACACAGGTGGGAGCGTGTCTCCCAGCCAGACACAGGTGGGAGCGTGTCTCCCAGTCAGACACAGGTGGGAGCGTGTCTCCCAGTCAGACACAGGTGGGAGCGTGTCTCCTAGCCAGACACAGGTGGGAGCGTGTCTCCCAGTCAGACACAGGTGGGAGCGTGTCTCCTAGCCAGACACAGGTGGGAGCGTGTCTCCCAGCCAGACACAAGTGGGAGCGTGTCTCCCAGCCAGACACAGGTGGGAGCGTGTCTCCCAGCCAGACACAGGTGGGAGCGTGTCTCCTAGCCAGACACAGGTGGGAGCGTGTCTCCTAGCCAGACACAGGTGGGAGCGTGTCTCCCAGCCAGACACAGGTGGGAGCGTGTCCCTCAGTCAGACACAGGTGGGAGCGTGTCTCCCAGCCAGACACAGGTGGGAGCGTGTCTCCTAGCCAGACACAGGTGGGAGCGTGTCTCCTAGCCAGACACAGGTGGGAGCGTGTCTCCCAGCCAGACTCAGGTGGGAGCGTGTCTCCTAGCCAGACACAGGTGGGAGCGTGTCTCCCAGCCAGACACAGGTGGGAGCGTGTCTCCCAGCCAGACACAGGTGGGAGCGTGTCTCCTAGCCAGACACAGGTGGGAGCGTGTCTCCCAGCCAGACACAGGTGGGAGCGTGTCCCTCAGTCAGACACAGGTGGGAGCGTGTCTCCCAGCCAGACACAGGTGGGAGCGTGTCTCCCAGCCAGACACAGGTGGGAGCGTGTCTCCCAGCCAGACACAGGTGGGAGCGTGTCTCCCAGTCAGACACAGGAGGGAGCGTGTCTCCTAGCCAGACACAGGTGGGAGCGTGTCTCCTAGCCAGA
Source organism: Procambarus virginalis (assembly GCA_020271785.1). Taxonomy (NCBI): domain Eukaryota; kingdom Metazoa; phylum Arthropoda; class Malacostraca; order Decapoda; family Cambaridae; genus Procambarus; species Procambarus virginalis. Next base: position 11,733,741 of record WNGS01000690.1, on the reverse strand, counting down.
CACAGGTGGGAGCGTGTCTCCTAGCCAGACACAGGTGGGAGCGTGTCTCCCAGCCAGACACAGGTGGGAGCGTGTCTCCCAGTCAGACACAGGAGGGAGCGTGTCTCCTAGCCAGACACAGGTGGGAGCGTGTCTCCTAGCCAGACACAGGTGGGAGTGTGTCTCCCAGCAAGACACAGGTGGGAGCGTGTCTCCCAGCCAGACACAGGTGGGAGCGTGTCTCCCAGCAAGACACAGGTGGGAGCGTGTCCCTCAACCAGACATACATTATAGGTGCTGGAAAACGCATTTTCTGGCAGCCTGTCTACTATCACCTACACTCTGGGGGGGTTGACTAATACGTAGCAAATTTTGACTATGAAGAAATGATGGATTAGTGGGCAGCATCAAGCAACCTCTTCAAGGAGCAGCAACCTCATCAAGGAGCAGCAACCCCAGGAAGGAGCAGCAGCGAGAGAGGTACGAAAGCTGAGAGCTTCACCATGACTAAGTCTCGTTTATACGAGCTTCGGTGGGAATGACCGACGTGTTCTGTGATACACTCTCTTCCCCCCCCCCCCATATGTCTTCACACACACTCCACCTCTCTCCCTGGCTTTGTTTACCACGTGACGTGTACCGATGGGTCACCTGGGGGCAGGTGGCCTCCCCCAGGGAGTGCCAGGGGGGTGACGATGCTTCAGGTGATTCATATTTATCGTTTAATTCCTCCAAGAATTCTTTTCCCCTCTGAAAACTCACAGAACTATTGCCCTAAGGATTAAACAAAGTATTTGATAACAGACTCACTGACTCTCTAGCTGATTAAGCGGCCGCCTCTGATCTTCAGTTTGCATACAAATTTGGTTACTAAACAACGCTTTGTGTTTCGTGTTGGTGGAAACCATTCAGTACTGCATCTCACGAGGTAGGTCTCTTCTCTCTTTGTCTCTTGATGCTCCTAAAGTTTTTGACAAAGTGTAACACATCCTACTTTTTTTTAGAGCATTGCTTAACAGAAAAGTACGTATTGTCATTGCTAGATCTGTATATTTCTCAGCAATTATGCAAATTAGCTGCTATGGAAACCTTCCAAGAGATGTGTGAAAGCTGTACCGTAGAATACAACCTTACGTTCTATCCAACAAAATGTGCTGAAGTTCCCTTGAATTCACAGGGATTCGTTTTATATTGAACGCAAATTATACTGACTAGGTCGAGAGATTCCTGTAAAATTATTCTGAAAAGCATCTGAGGCACGTCAGTTCCTCCACGGCGCCCCCTTTTCAATTTTTCTGATGCTCTTATGAGACCTAAAAGTCAGAACAAACGTCATAGTGAGTAAATTCGGTCACCTTGATACATGATCGACAGTAAAGTTATGTGACAGTGAATGTGTAAGCCTGTTTGGATGTGAACTATGGGCCCTTCAAAATGCTCATCTTGGTTAAGCTGAACTGTGAATGGAGGAAATGTTCAAGACCAATCTTGGGTGTTCATCGTCGCACCCAACGCGACGTCCACCACCCTACACTTGAGGACAAAGTTCACAAAGTTTACAAAGTTCACAAACGAATGGTACCCTCTTGTCTGAAGGGATTCGACTCCCATCCAGTAAACTCAAGACTATTTTCAGGCACTCACTTTATCACTGGCCACTCAAACTTCTTCCAATAATATAAACTTAATTGTCAAGAAATACAACTTAAGAATGATATATATATATATATATATATATATATATATATATATATATATATATATATATATATATATATATAATTGTGTAGCAAGTATACAGGATGGTATAATACAAGTATTCAACAAAGAGAGCAGGGAGACAGACCTTATTCCCCCTCCCCCTTGCTGGATAATTGGAACGTTGAAGCAACTACTCTTTACAAATAGACGGCTTATACTGACAAGCATTTTGAGTTCTATGGTAGTAAGAGTTGTGTTGCATGAACAGTGTGTTGTGAGGGATTTTGACCCGCGGCAGCCCTAGTATCTGTTGATGGAGAGTGCTGACAGTGTGAAAATCGTTTTGCATAAATTCACTGAATGATGCAACCCGTCCTCGCAAATTCGTATAGTCAATATTGACTTATTAAATATGTGCATAGGTGACATACTTAACAATAGTTTCCCTTGAAAAGCTTCATAGAAAACACCGTCCTTACCTAACCTACTTAGTATGCTAAGATAAGCATCTTATTGCTTCGTAATTACAATTATTACCTAACCTATATCTATAATAGGTTAAGTAACAATTGTAATTACGAAGCTATAAGATGCTTATTTTAACTTAATTAGTAGGTTAGGTAAGATCGGTGTTTTCTATGAAGCTTTTCAAGGGAAACTATTATGTTTAGTATGTCACCTATGCACGTAACTAATAAGTCAATATTGACTATACGAATTTGCGAGGACGGGTTGCAACGATTAATTATATTAGTCCTTTAAATTGCATTATCATCGACAGATATTCATGTTATGTTGTTACTATTATGACTTTCTGTAAATAATTCATTATAAACTTATGTAAACCAAACTATGAATGTACCAAATCGACGTTAATAAATACAATAATTGAATTTGAATTCCCCATTCCGCTTCCACTCTCGAGGTCTGACGCGCGTGAAGAGACTTGAAACTCACCCAAAGCGTATACCAACCTACCAAGACCCAAGCTAATTTGTCTAAGAAAGCTTAAACAAATTCTAGATTTCTAAGTTATCATTACAAGGTAACGAGGAAAAAAGCAGAGAGAGAGACATACATCACTATTAATATAGTGTCATTTAATTCATGACGACCCAATTGAAGTGTGACCGAGACTGGTGAACAGTGAACACCCGAGAAGTTCAGCAAGTAATGTCACCATCTTTCGAATCGATGGACAATTTAAAGTTTAAATTCAAAATTCTAATGTCAAAGTTCACACACACAAGTGGAGAGGACGTAGAAGCGACCCATTATTATTTCTGGTTCCTTCAAGGGTGTCAAGGTAACAATCCAGGTATCAATCAAGGCAACAATCCAAGTAACAATCAAGGCAACAAACAAGGTAACAATCAAGGTAACTTTCGTTTCATCGTCTGAGGAAGAAGAAGAATTGGAAGACACTTAAGCTGTCTCTCTGTTGCTGTAAGCTATTGAACCTGAAGGGGGGTCGAACGCCCTCCTCTACAGTCTATTGAACCTGAAGGGGGGTCGACCGCCCTCCTCTTCTACAGTCTATTGCGCCTGAAGAGGGGTCTCATGAGAGTTGGGTATTTACAGCTGAAATTAAACATCTATCGCTGGCTATTTTTACAATGATTAACTCGTTGTTTCTCTTCTGCCTCGCTCACACACAGGAAGGAACCTTCACCAGAGATGCTACAAAGATTTACTACTGTATAAGGTGCCTGGAGTATGGGAGTATAGGGGGACTAGGAGTATAAGGTAGAGGCAGTATAATGTAACTACGTCATACGTTACCTGTGTATACAGCTCATCCTCCTGTTAAGGTACCTGGTTGATACCTGGTTGATGGGGTTCTGGGAGTTCTTCTACTCCCCAAGCCCGGCCCGAGGCCAGGCTCGACTTGTGAGAGTTTGATCCACCAGGCTGTTGCTTGGAGCGGCCCGCAGAGCCACATACCCACCACAGCCCGGCTGATCCGGGACTTCTCTTAGGAAACAGTCCAGTTTTCTCTTGAAGATGTCCACGGTTGTTCCGGCAATATTTCTTATAGTCGCTGGGAGGACGTTGAACAACCGCGGACCTCTGATGTTTATACAGTGTTCTCTGATTGTGCCTATGGCACCTCTGCTCTTCACTGGTTCAATCTTGCATTTTCTTCCATATCGTTCACTCCAGTACGTTGTTATTTTACTGTGTAGATTTGGGACCTGGCCCTCCAGTATTTTCCACGTGTATATTATTTGGTATCTCTCTCGTCTCCTTTCTAGAGAGTACATTTGGAGAGCTTTGAGACGATCCCAATAATTTAGGTGTTTTATCTCGTCTATGCGTGCCGTATATGTTCTCTGTATTCCCTCTATTTCAGCAATCTCTCCTGCTCTGAAGGGGGAAGTGAGTACTGAGCAGTATTCGAGACGGGACAACACAAGTGACTTGAAGAGTACAACCATTGTGATGGGATCCCTGGATTTGAAAGTTCTCGTAATCCATCCGATCATTTTTCTGGCTGATGCGATATTTGCTTGGTTATGCTCCCTAAACGTTAGATCGTCGGACATCATTATTCCCAAATCCTTGACATGCTGTTTTTCTACTATGGGAAGATTTGATTGTGTTTTGTACCCTGTATTATGTTTCAGATCCTCATTTTTGCCGTACCTGAGTACCTGAAATTTATCACTGTTAAACATCATATTATTTTCTGCTGCCCAATCGAAAACTTTGTTGACATCTGTTTGTAGTTTTTCAATGTCTTCAGCAGAGGTAATTTTCATGCTGATTTTTGTGTCATCTGCGAAGGATGACACGAAGCTGTGACGTGTATTTTTGTCTATATCAGATATGAGAATAAGGAACAGTAGCGGTGCAAGGACTGTACCTTGAGGTACAGAGCTTTTAACATCGCTTGGACTCGATTTTATCTGATTGACTGTTACTCTTTGTGTTCTGTTCGACAGGAAATTGAGTATCCAGCGTCCTACTTTTCCAGTTATTCCCATTGACCTCATTTTGTGAGCTATCACCCCATGGTCACATTTGTCGAAAGCCTTTGCAAAGTCTGTGTATACAACATCTGCATTTTGCTTTTCTTCTAGGGCTTCTGTGATTTTGTCATAGTGGTTGAGTAACTGTGACAGACAGGATCTTCCCGCTCTAAATCCATGTTGTCCTGGATTGTGCAATTCATTGTTTTCCATAAAACTAGAAATTTGATTCCTAATCACTCTTTCAAACACTTTTATTATGTGTGATGTTAGTGCAACTGGCCTATAATTTTTTGCCAAGGCTTTACTCCCCCCCTTGTGCAACGGAGCTATATCTGCAGATTTAAGTGCTGCTGGTATCTCCCCTGTATCCAGGCTCTTTCTCCATATTACGCTGAGTGCTCTCGCTACTGGTACTTTACATTTCTTTATGAATATTGAATTCCATGAGTCAGGCCCAGGGGCTGAGTGCATGGGCATATTGTCAATTTCTCTTTCAAAGTCTTCCGAGTTTGTGGTAATATCCGTTATATTATCTGCAGCTTGAATGTCATTCATAAAGAAGCTGTCTGGGTCATCAACTTTCATGTTGTTAATTGGTGTGCTAAACATAGCCTCATACTGGCTTCTTAGAATTTCACTAATCTCTTTGTTGTCCTCTGTGTACGTACCTTCATTTGTAATTAACGGTCCAATACTGGTCGAGGTTTTGGATTTTGATTTAGCGTATGTGAAAAAATATTTCGGATTTTTCCTTATCTCTTGTATAGCTCTCTGTTCCAATTCCATTTCCTCAGACTCATATGATCGCTTCAACGTTTGTTCGATTTCTTCGATCTCCCTGCTTAGGCTTATTTTCCTTGCTTGTGATAGTTGTGTCTGCCGAAGCATTTCCGTAATTTTTTTCCTTCTCCTGTACAATCGTCTGCGTTCTCTTTCTAGAGTGTTCCTCTTTCTGCCCCTTCTCACCGGCACGTGCTTCAAGCAGACCTTGTAAGCTTCGGCTGTCAGTTGCGCTATTCCCTGTGTGGGAGTTTTGTCGCTTAAGACCGTCTCCCATTGAATGGTTGAAAGGTCTACATTTATTTTTTCCCAGTCAATCCTCTTATTGTTGAAATTGAATTGATTGAATATTCCTTCTCGCTTGTTGGGTCTCTTAGATCTACTACCGTTATTTATGCTAGTTCGCACTTCAATGAGCTTATGGTCTGAGTATGAAGTATCTGAGATTGTTATGTCTCTGATTAGTTCATCATTGTTTGTGAATAACAAGTCTAGTGTGTTTTCGTTCCTAGTTGGTTCTGTAATCTGTTGATTGAGCGAGAATTTGTCACAGAATCTCAAAAGTTCTCTGACCTGTGGCTGGTTATTTCCCGGGTCATTCCCTGCTATGATATTTGTGTTTGCCATTCTCCATCTTAGACTCGGTAAATTGAAATCTCCAAGGAAGATAATATCTGGAGCTGGGTTTGCTAGGTCATCAAGTATGTTCTCTATTTTGTGCATCTGCTCTGTGAATTCCTCAACCGTTGTATCTGGCGGTTTATATATTAAAATAATAATTAGATTTAGTTTCTCTACCTTAATTCCAAGTACCTCTACCACCTCATTAGTTGAGTTTAGTAGTTCTGTGCATACCAGGTCCTCTTTAATATACAGACCTACTCCCCCATTTGACCTAGTTTTTCTATCACATCTGTATAAATTATAATTTGGAATCCAGATTTCACCATCCATGTAATCTTTTGTATGAGTTTCCGTGAATGCCCCAAATATGGAGTTTGACTCTAATAGGAGACCATTTATGAACTTGACTTTATTTCTTGACTTTGGCTTTAGACCTTGAATGTTTGCAAAAATGAATGATTGTCCATATTGTGTGTCACTTCTGGAAGGTTTTGGTGGTAGAGTAGTACAGTAGAAGGTAGTACATATGTAGCAACGATGTGTACCACCGTACATATATTGACGTAGGGGATGATTAGACAGTCGAATTTAGTGCTATAGAAGTTGGACAAACCGGAAAAGGTCTTGTATTTATGCCGCTTATAAATCCTAACCTAACCTAACCTAACCTAACCTAACCTAACCTAACCCTAATACACGCTATCTAGGGTACAATATAGTACATATATGCGCTATACCGGGCCTTGGAATATTTAGGTTTAGCTTTTAGCTATATTTTTTCGGGCTTTATGAAAAAGAATAGTACCAAATTTTACTATCTTATTGTCCATTTTGTCAATATATATGTACTATGGTCGACATAGTCACATAAAGTACTATCTAAACAGGAGGGGAGGTTAGTGTACAAGGTTAGATTTGGCTAGTTAGGTTAGGATAGTACATATATATATATACAGTATATATATAACCATTAAATACGGAGGTCTGGCACTCTGCTACAGCATTCTTCCGATCGGTTCGGGAACCTTCCGTTCATGGGGAAAATGTGCATTGAAGTTCCTGAAGGAATTGAGAGACAAATTGATTAGCGCTACAAAAGACCAGAGAGCGAAAAGTTTCTTGTTCCAGCGCCTCAGTGTCGCGATTCAGAGGGGGAATGCCTGTTGCGTCTTGGGCACGAGTCCAACTTCAGAGGAATTCAGAGAAGTGTTTGACTTGCAACAATGATCGGATCTGCCCGTGACTTTTATCATGTTTCCCATTGTCGTGTTTTTTCATTTTACCTGTATTGAGGGTATTGACTTGTATTGACATTTTACGTGTCCACTAGTAAGATGTCCAGGTCTCGTAAGTGGACAGGTAAGATGTCCAGGTCTCGTAAGTGGACAGGTAAGATGTCCAGGTCTCGTAAGTGGACACGTAAGATGTCCAGGTCTCGTAAGTGGACACGTAAGATGTCCAGGTCTCGTAAGTGGACACGTAAGATGTCCAGGTCTCGTAAGTGGACAGGTAAGATGTCCAGGTCTCGTAAGTGGACACGTAAGATGTACAGGTCTCGTAAGCGGACACGTAAGATGTCCAGATCTCGTAAGAGAACACGTAAGATGTCCAGATCTCGTAAGTGGACACGTAAGATGTACAAATCTCGCAAGAGAAAACGTATAAGTGCTTCATAAATCCCGCTCAGCTCAGAGGACCATGCATCCCTGCTTCACGGAGATCGAGTATGAAATCCGTCAATAAGAGTAATATGCTCCGTCCCTCTTAATCTAAATCACGC
>WNGS01000690.1:11704956-11725762 GCA_020271785.1 Procambarus virginalis | reverse complement strand
AAGATAGAAAGTCAGAACTATTGAGTTGGACAAACCGGGAAACTATTTTTTACTTATGTTGACTTTGACAAACTACCTAACCTAACCTCCCTAGGCCTAATACACGATATATGAAGCCTACTATAGTACATATGTGTACTATACTAGCCCTAGGAATATTATAGTTTAAGTTTGTGATTTAACTTTATTTTTAAAAGAATTCCATACCAGTCGGGGGGGGGGGAGTAGCCATCCTGCAGTCTCCGGAGACTAAGATTGATGAAGATTACGCTACCCAAGAGGTGGCACGGGCATGAATAGCCCGTAACGGAGAGAGAGAGAGAGAGAATTATCAAGGGAAAGCGCCAAGCCATTACGACTATATAGCACTGGGAAGGGGTCAGGATAAGGATTTGGGATGGGACGGGGGGAGGAAGGAATGGTACCCAACCACTTGGACGGTCGGGGTTTGAACGCCGACCTGCATGAAGCGAGACCGTCGTTCTACCGTCCAGCCCAAGTGGTTGAGCCCGTAAGGGAGACTAAGGAGTTGTGCTCTGGTTGTCCAGGCTGGAGTAGCCTCTCCTGAAGGCCGTCTCACAAGTGGGTATGGCCGTGAGGCAGTAAGGGAGGTTCGAAGTCAGAATTTTCCTTTCCCCTAGATGGGCTGCCTTCCCAGGCTGTCGAGTCCCATCTGCCGGAGGAGCAGCTGACTGTAAGGCGCCAGCGGCACGAGCTCCTGCGCGAGGACGAGGACCTGAAGGGCCGCCCCCCCCCCCTGGTACTACTCCTGCAGCAGGCTGGTGGACCTGGTGAGGGCTCCTGCAGCAGGCTGGTGGACTTGTGAGGGCCCCTGCAGCAGGCTGGTGGACTTGGTGAGGGCTTCTGCAGCAGGCTGGTGGACTTGGTGAGGGCCCCTGCAGCAGGCTGGTGGACTTGGTGAGGGCTCCTGCAGCAGGCTGGTGGACTTGGTGAGGGCTTCTGCAGCAGGCTGGTGTACTTGGTGAGGGCCCTGCAGCAGGCTGGTGGACCTGGTGAGGGCCCCTGCAGCAGGCTGGTGGACTTGGTGAGGGCCCCTGCAGCAGGCTGGTGGACTTGGTGAGGGCCCTGCAGCAGGCTGGTGGACTTGGTGAGGGCTCCTGCAGCAGGCTGGTGGACATGGTGAGGGCTCCTGCAGCAGGTTGGTGGACTTGGTGAGGGCTTCTGCAGCAGGCTGGTGGACTTGGTGAGGGCCCCTGCAGCAGGCTGGTGGACTTGGTGAGGGCCCCTGCAGCAGGCTGGTGGACTTGGTGAGGGCCCCTGCAGCAGGTTGGTGGACTTGGTGAGGGCCCCTGCAGCAGGCTGGTGGACTTGGTGAGGGCCCCTGCAGCAGGCTGGTGGACTTGGTGAGGGCCCCTGCAGCAGGCTGGTGGACTTGGTGAGGGCCCCTGCAGCAGGCTGGTGGACTTGGTGAGGGCCCCTGCAGCAGGCTGGTGGACTTGGTGAGGGCCCCTGCAGCAGGCTGGTGGACTTGGTGAGGGCTTCTGCAGCAGGCTGGTGGACTTGGTGAGGGCCCCTGCAGCAGGCTGGTGGACTTGGTGAGGGCCCCTGCAGCAGGCTGGTGGACCTGGTGAGGGCCCCTGCAGCAGGCTGGTGGACTTGGTGAGGGCCCCTGCAGCAGGCTGGTGGACTTGGTGAGGGCCCCCTGCAGCAGGCTGGTGGACTTGGTGAGGGCCCCTGCAGCAGGCTGGTGGACTTGGTAAGGGCCCCCTGCAGGAAAGGCCCTCAGCAGTAGTATGCTAGTCAGTATATCTAAAAGCTACGAACGCACGAATTCGTGACTGCTAACTACCTTCACAATAGGTACTACCTAAACAGGAGGATGGGTTGCAACTTTCATATCATCTATCTTATCTACCTTTAACATTAAGAATAAATTAAGTTCTACTCTAGCCCCCCCCCCCAAAAAAAAAAGAAATAGATAAAGATTGGAACGGGAACGACGTTCCCTCTATTGGTGAAGAAAACCAATCGCGGAACAACTTGAGTGTCGCACCCTATCTCAAGATCGGCGAAGAAGGTTAGGTAAAGAAATAGAATCGATTGAACTAAAGCTTCAAGACTCATACGAAGACCATCAGTGAGATAAAGCGAAATCGGTGATATTTTTTTCTCCTATGCAAAATCAAGAACAAAACATACATCTCGTATCGAGCCCCTACGCAAGGGGATATATGGACGTTTCCCATACGACTCTGGGTTCAATGAACCACTAAACACACTGAAGATACACGAAGATTCGTTGGTATCACACAAACGAATTCTTCTTGGATGTGATACCAACGTCAAATCGTGTATCAGATGTCACCCAAACCCCACTGAATTTTCAAGAAATCATAGACAGTATGCCTACGCACTCTGCACCAGGGCCTGGTTCTTGGAAGTCCATATTCATCAAGAATTGTAAAAAAAAAAACTATCGCAGGCCCTTCACATTCTTGGAGACAGAGCCTAGATACTGGCGTTATCCCTGACATACAAAAAACAGCAGAGATAGCACCACTTCATAAAGGAGGAAATAATGCAGACGCAAAACATTACAGACCGATAGCACTAACTTTACATCATAAAAATCTTTGAAAGAGTGCAAAGAAGTAAGGTCACAAAATATATGAAATCACAGCATCTCCATAACCCTGGACAACATGGTTTGAGAACAGGCGCTCTTGCCTGTCACAGTTGCTGGACCACTATGGCATGGCATTAGATGCTATGGAAGACAAACAAAACGCTGATGTAATTTACACAGATTTCGCATAAGCCTTCGACAAATGTGACCATGGTGTTATTGCACATAAAATGCGTTCAAAAGGAATTACCGGAAAAATAGGCAGATGTATCTACAATTTCCTGACTAACAGAACCTAATGTATAATAGTCAACAAAATAAAATCCGGTCCATCAACCGTGAAGAGCTCAGTCCCCCAGGGTACTGTGCTTGCTCCAGTACTTTTTCTCATCCTCATATCGGTTATAAACAAGGACATAACCTATAGTACTCTTTCATCCTTTGCAGGTGACATTACGATTTTTATGAGTGTAGACAACATAGAGGACACGGCAAACCTCCGATCTGATGTAAATCAGTAATTCAACGGGCCATATCAAATAATATGGTATTTAATGAAAATAAGTTCCAGCTCCTGCGCTACGGAAAAATTAACATATAGAAACGGAAACCACGTACAAAACTCAGTCAAATCATAACATAGAACGAAAAAGCAATGTAAAGGATTTGGGTGTACTCATGTCGGAAGACCTTACCTTTAAAGAACACAATAAAGTAGCCGTCACAACTGCAAGAAAAATGACAGGTTGGATAACAAGAACCTTTCACATAGAGATACTATAACAATGAAAACACTTTTGAAACGCTAATGATCTCTAGAGTGGAATACTGCTGCACAATGACAGCCCCTTTCAAAGCTGGAGAAATTGCTGACCTGGAGAGCTGACCAAACATTTACTGTTAGAATCTACTTAATAAAACATCTAATATTGGGACCGATTAAAATCCTTAAATCCGTATTCTGTAGAGGGCAGGCGCGAGATACATAATAATTTACACGTAAAATATTACACATGGAGGGGCTGGTCCCAAACCTGCACACAGAAATAACACCACATGAGACCAGAAGGCATGGCAGGATGTGCAGAATACCCCCGTTGAAGAGCAGAGGTGCAACAGGTGTTGATAGAGAGAGAACTCTATCAACATCAGAGGCCCGAGACTGTTCAACACGCTTCCGCTACACATAAGGGGCATAACTGCAGACCCCTCACAGTGTTCAAGAGAGAACTGGATAAGCACCTCCAAAGGATACCTGATCAACCAGGCTGTGATTCATACGTCAGGCTGCGAGCAGCCGCGTCCAACAGCTGGCTGACCAATCCAGCAACCAGGAGGCCTGGTCTGAAACCGGGCCGCGGGGACGTTGAGCCCAGAAATTAACGCAAGGGAACCACAAGGTAGGTAAGGTTCTCTCTCCTTGTTGCCTTGAATCACTCTTCCGTCGACTTGATTTAATCTCGTTCCATTTAAAATTTTTCTAAACATTCTTCCCATTTCTAACCCTGTCAACTGGGAGCGTGTCCCTCAGCCAGACACAGGTGGAGCGTGTCCCTCACCCAGACACAGGTGGGAGCGTGTCCCTCACCCAGACACAGGTGGGAGCGTGTCCTCTCACCTACGTACGTTATAAGAGCCAACAATAAATCGCGGTTAGCATGAACTACACAATTTCACGACGCGGCGGAGAGCGCACAGTAAAACAAATGACATCTTAACTATTCCATTACTCCCCCCCTCCCTGCTTCGATTAGTCTTGCCATGGGAAGCACTTGCTTGTATTTCTTCTTCAGTTCAATAACTTTTGTTATAAACATATTACCCAAAAGGCGCACGCACGCACACAATTACACACATACAGCCAGGACGCTGGTGGCTGAGTGGACAGCGCGCTGGGCACGTAATCGTGTGGATCGGAGTTAGATTCCCGGTGCCGGCGAGAAAGAAATAGGCAGAGTTTCTTTCAACCTGATGCCCCCTGTTACCTAGCAGTAAATAGGTACCTGGGAGTTAAGACAGCTGTTATGGGCTGCTTCCTGTTGTGGTTTGTGTGTGTGTGTGTGTGTGTTGTGTGTGGTGTGTTTGTGTGTGGGTGTGTGTGTGTGTGTGTGTGGTGTGTGTGTGTGTGTGTTGTGTGTGTGTGTGTGTGACAAAATAAGTTAGTAGTAGTTAGTAACAGTTAATTGATTGACAGTTGAGAGGCGGGCCGAAAGAACAGAGCTCAACCCCCGCAAGCACAACTAGGTGAATACAAACACACACACACACCACCTGTTTGTCGATGTGTTGGAAAATAATCGACAGTGCTTATTGCTGGGGAGGAGGGGGGGAGGGGAGGATTTATACAGTGCTGCTGCTGGGCTTTACAGTGTTGGTGCTGGAACATTTACAGTGTTGGTGCTGGAACATTTCCAGTGTTGAGCTGGGACACTTACAAAATACTACAACCGCTGCCACACAAACTTCCGACCATCTGAAACGTTAATGTTTCCCTTCACGCAAGTATCCTTGCAACACATGACATGTTGCAAGGACCGCTGCTTCAACTTCTCGTGAGTGTGTATCACAATGACTTCTTTAATTGGCAAGGTAGTCAGGAACAGCTGATCAGACTTTTTGGTATGTTGCTTAAGTGAAGTATCTATCTATCTATCTATTTATCTATCTACCTATAAATAGACAAGTACAGGAACCTGGAACGTTGTTATAGGTTCGTGCCGATAGGCTCTGAGGCTCTGACACCTGGGGTAAATGTGCAATTAAAAGTTATTAAAGAAGTGGGTGAGTAACGCATTAGAAAAACTAAAGACTCAAGAGCAGCCAGTTTCTTGTTCCAGCGCCTCACTGTCGCGATCCAGAGAGGAAATATTTGCTATATCCTGGGTACGCACCCAACCACCAAAGAGCTGTAACATTAGCAATGAAATAAAATAATATATATATATATATATATATATATATAATATATATATATATAATATATATATATATATATATATATAGTTGTGCATTAATTGACTGTTGATTGCTGGTGTTGACTTCTTGATGTGTAGTGCCTCGCAGATGTCATCCGCCTGCTATCGCTGTACCTATCGATGATTTCTGTGTTATTTGTTAATGATTTCTCTGGTGATGGTTTGGTTGTGGGAAGAGAGTATATGTTCCTTAATGGAGCCCTGTTGCTTATGCATCGTATAAACGCCTGGAAAGAGATGTTGTTGTCTTGCCTATATACTGAGTTTTTTGGGGCTTACAGTCCCCAATTGGACATTTAAAGGCATACGACGTTTGTCTCTTTTAGGGCGTTCTGCTCCGTGTCTGGAGAGTTTTTCATTAGTAGGCTGGCTGTTTTTTTGGTTTTATAGTAAATCGTTTAGTAAATATAAATATATATAATATCTATATATATATATTATATATTAATATATCTATAATAATATATATATTATAAAATATACATATTATATATATATATATAATATATATATCTGTTATATATGTATATGTATACAGTATTTACATATATACATATATAACACTCAGTTGAGTGCATGAGGCCCCCCTGGAAAGCTGCATCTTATCAGAATCTTTAGAGGTCACATATAGAGAGTCGAGATGCCATCCGTTCCATCATTAGCCCACAGTGGGATACTCGCTTAGAGAAATGGGCGGCAAGTTGCATTCCCCATGATGTTTCTCGTCGCCCATTACCCCTTCCCACCATTCCCTTCCCCCCCCCTCTCCCGTTAACAGCCACCCCACCCCCCCATCTCTCTCTCCCCCTCGTAGCCACCATCCTGAAGCAGACATTACAACCTCCTCCCAGGATTTATGCCCTGTCTAAGACTTTCGCANTGACATTAGCATATCAGCCTGGGATAGCTCCGGGGAGCCGACGGGGCTCCCCCAGAAATGCCCAAATATACTTGTTCATGCTATTATGTAGCGATGATATTATTACAGAAGACCCCTGACTGTGATAAAAGTGACCAGGGTTCTGATAATAGCAGGATTGCGATGATTTAGCGCTGTGCGCCATGGAGGGAGAAGTAATGCTGTGGAGGGAGGGTGGTGGCGATGTTTTCTGACTGTGTGTGGCCACCTTTTATTGACTGCACTCAGCATACCAGCTTAGTGGTTCGCTATAGTGAACACAAATGTAGATACTTATATATAACGTGTGTATAGAGGGTATAAACAAGAGAAGGTTTGGAGCCGCCATTTTGGTGAGGGCGGGCGGTGGCGTCGTCTGCACGACGCCACCGTGCAGACGACGGTGTTGTTTTACTGGTTACCACGATGGTCTTTGGGCACCATACCAGTTTATTTGTACAAGTATGGTGAATAAAACAGGTAGATATTTATTTATAATGTGTTTGTATATAGCGTAATAACACCACACAGTATTGTTGGAGGAGAAATATTAGTGCTCTGGCCTTGAGGGAGGCAGCCATCAGCTGACTGTGTTAGGTCCTATGTCTTGTGACTTTACTCACCATACAAGCTTAGATGTACAGTTATGGTGAACAAAACATGTAGATACTTATATTATACCGTCTGTATATAGTGAATTATAGCAAAAACAGTATTGTGGGAGGAGAATGTGGGCGAGTCAGATGACTGGAGGGAGGGGGAGAGGCTGGCTGGTACACGGCGGTCACTCCTCGTTACTTTTTGACTCATAATAGCTACTTAGTGGTTCGTTATAGTGAACAAAACATGCAGATACTTATATATAACCTGTGCTTATAGTGTAATAACCGACAAAGTATTTGTTCACTGAATGATGAACATAACTGAATCAACAATATGCACACCATATTTTTGAGAGTACAGCAATGATTCACTCATTTTATTATATAAATATATCAAACTACACACTATTGAATAATATTACAGCAAAAAAAACTATGAAACATCAATCAGAGACATTGAATAATTAGGTAATTATCTCTTTGTGGCAACTCTGGCCTGACAGCTGGCGAGCAACAGACCGCCTGGGACGCATGCTGAGTCAGCGCCTATAATTTGCCAGACTTCCCCGCCCTATAGCGGGCAATATATGGCACTTACGATTTTTTATTATTTTCCCGTGATCAGTGAACACAAATTAACAGGTTAGGAAGAAAAATATTTTTTTTTTTTCAAAATGATATGCGCCTGTGCGGATAGCAGGATATTAGACCCGAGCATGTTAAGGGTTAAAGCTTTAATCAATTTATTAAATATGATTACTTGTTCATGTAATATAATAATCTACACCCTATTTACTAAATAAACTATACATTCACTAAAATTTGTATGTGTAAATTATGTGATAGAAATAACTTACTTTTGAGAGGGCACTTTTAAACAATTGTGAAATTTTTTTCTATGAAGCGCTTCAACTCTCGTTCTCGTACACCTCTCTCGTTTAACGCAGCAAGCACTCACGTAGCCGCTCAAGGTCCCCGAGGTGCCACCACCCTGTTTTGTACTCTAGAGAAACATAGAAATTAGGATTATGTCCACAATGATCACAAACATTAAGAAAACTAGCATTGAATGTAATGAAAGGCAATTTCTGGGTGAGCTCCGGTGACTCCGTGAAGCTACTGACGCTGACAGTGTACCACTACTTAGGTTGTATCAGCTGCAGTTCTACTGGATTAATGGGGACCAGAGACAGAACCTGGCCCCCTCTAAAGAGGTGCAGAAAGCAGTGACATTTACATAGTTATTTATGTTACCACGGATAAAGCATCCAGAAAGTCTACTTTCAACTCTGTTGAAGGTCTATCTTGTAGACCGAAGACAAGGTGATCATCTGGAAGGAAGGGCAAGGAATGAACTGGTTCCACTGTGACAAGTCGAGGATGAACTAGAGGTCCAGAGAATCCCATTTTGGGACTGGGAAGAGGTGGGAAACCCATCAAAGAGGCATCATAGTTTCAACCATGGCAGAATTCACCCACTTTGAGATGACTTGACACAGGCAGGGAGAGGAAGCCTGCCTAGAAAGACCCCCCCCCCCTGGGGAAGGGGGGGACCTGACCAACTCTACAGCTGATCAATGGAACAACCCAAAAGGCCCACAAATCATGGGACAGTTGGCAAACTGACCGAGCCATAATTACCAGGTCAAAGAGGCAAACCGGGAAATGGCTAGTGCAAGCCACAAGAGGACTGGCCGAGGGTAGTGCATGCAACCTGGCATTTGGTTCCACTGATGCCCTACTCCAACCAACCAAAGGCAATGCTCCAGTCCTACCCGACCGCCTCAAAGACCTACGACAACAGGCCAAAGCACAAATGAAGTCCTTAATGGGCTGACAAGTCATTGATACTGAAGAAACAAACTGGGCAACTACGTCCTCAGGAAAGAGGAGGGAGAAATGAGAAACGCAGACAGGAGAACACAGTGAATCAAGAGACTGAGCCAATACAGCCTGTCGACATGCAAGTTGGGTGGTGAAGAACATGGCCACCACCTCCTGGAGCACAGGAGCATACATCTTAGGGAGGGCAGCCGATGCCACAACAATAGAGGCCAAGATCTCTGCAAGTGCCCCCCCATCCCTCATTGAGTGCTCCAACAACCTCAATGAGCTAAAAAGAATGCAGCTAAAGGAGCCCAAGGAAGTGCACAACAGAACCCAGATGGAGATGGGCAAGAAGGTTATCAACCACCAAAGCTGCTGATAAAAAGGGAACCTGGATGTGGAGCTGCATGAGACCCATGTCCCAAGAGAGTGGGAGCAAACAGGCAGTCATTGCGAGGCACAAAAGATGAGCCCTCCAAAACACCTAAACACAGTCGACACCTCACGCAACTCCATCACACGAGTATGACAAAAGCTGCGCCAAGCCCCAAGTGAAAACAAGGGATTGTCCACTTGCCAAGAGGACTCTAGTACCTTGCAATACATCCAATTAGGAGAGCAAACCCAAACTCAAATGAGGGAGGGTCCAGCAGTGAGGAGTAATCAGGTCTCGCAAGAGGTACATAAAAACCTCCCAAGCTGCTGTAGGAGGGACACGGGAGGGCACAAGCCTGTGAAAAGATAGCTCCAGCATGCCCAAAGGCACCCAGAACCAAACCCTATGTGGAGCTGTACCCAAATCAAACTTATACAGAGAAGGGGATACAAAAACTCCTCCCCCAGCAAAAGAAGCCACTCCTCAGATGAAATAAAGTACCTGTACCATGAAAAGCCAAAGGGGGCCTAAAGGCCAATATCAAACTTTCCCCAAGCTCCAGGAACCACAGTTGAGGGCCCCTGGGATAGAGCATCATCCTTGCCCAAGAAAAAGGCTTCAAAGTAAAAAGGGGGCTGGTTGAGAGGAAGATCCAGAAGCTTTGATGGGAATAGCAGGCTCAACTGTCTACAAAACTGAATTGGAAGGGACAACCCTGCTCTGACTTCGAAACTCATAAATGCTTTGGGGGCGAACGTGCAGATGGAGCCAAGGTAGAATTTACCAACACATCCAATTCCAGACCCCTAAATACCAAATGGGGCAGCTTTGGGACATCAAATTGGCCATATGACCTAGAAAATGTAACATGCATAGCGGTCGCTACCTGGTAAGCCCTAACTCATCAGGAGAGTAAGAAAAGAGAGTCAAATGGGAGGGAACAAACCCCAACAGAACTCGGGATCAAGGATGTCACAAACCCAACGGACAGTATGGTAGACACAGAAGGAATGAACGTTGCAACGTGGCACGGACGATGTGCAACCCTCAAACTTTCACTAAGCAAGAGCAGGTTCAGGAAGAGGGGGTGGGGAATATCCATGGGACCACAAAGTCTGTAGGTGATTTTCAGGGCCTGAAGGGTAAACCAAGCAGTGGTGGAGGCGGGGGCAAACGTGCTTACACCAGTTTGGAGAGACTTTGATTGTTACATAGTTGGGGAAGTTTTAGAGGGTTTGGTCTCTACTGAATCCAGCAGTGGTTTGTTTCGTCTCACTGACCTTCTGTTTGTTTCCCTGTTGGTGACATAATTAACTACATCAATATCACCAATCCCTACATCTCTTAAAGAGGAAGCCATATTCTTGCTCTGGTCCCTGGTAGGGTGATACAACTCCACAGCTGATGTGACCTAGTAGTGGTACAATGTCAGCAGTAGTAGCTTCAGGAAATAACATGGGCTTTCCCCCAGAAAAAATGAAGATTATTTTTTTAAATTTAAAGAAAGTAAGTTGGTGCGAGCATAATGCAAGGCTACACTTACAAAAATAATAATTTCTGACTATCTATACAAAGCAATCTAACTTGCCAGCACCCTAATTAATAAGTTTCAATTATTTATCCAGGAAAGTAAGAGTATGCTATACTACAGACATTTCCATCCCAGTACTAATGTTGTTCTTTTCCTTTCAAACACTTGCCCTTCAACACTAATAAGAATGGCACCTTTTCCTTTAGCCTAACTACTGTAGTAACTACTGTTTGGATGTTAGTTTGGTTTCCCAGACGTCATCAGCAGACTTGGGACCCACTGGCACCAGTAAAACTAACACAATCAGTGTGAAAATGCTGTCAAGTGTAAACATCAGAGGAAGTGGCAGCCCAAGAAGGCATAGACAGAACCAATGCCTGAAGGGACTCCAACTTTCCCATGCTAGACCATGTAGGAAAGACCCATGTGAAGCAGAAATCCTCCACATGTGAAGCAGAGGAATAATAGTAGTAAATGGTAGAGCAAGCCCTGAAAACACCAGAGGTCTGGAAGTACCACAACCACTGCAAGATACTGAGATGCTACTCTGCCACCCAGATATAGTAGTCGGAGTGCATACTAATAGTATTTTTATTGTGCTATTAATAGTATTAATAGCACAATAAATAGAATTTTAACAAATATTTTAATTTTGAACGCTCATCATCACAATATTATTTATATCTTTCCAGTGTTCTGACATAAATTTTCGTGTTACATCTTCCATTTCGGTATCAAATTGTTTGCAATGTAAAGGCACACATTTTAAAACTAGTCCCATAATAATAGCACAATAAATAGAATTTTAACATATTTAACATTTTGACCAAAAACGTATTTATAATCTTTCAAGTGTTCTGACATCAAGTTTCGTGTTACATCTTTCATTTTGGCATCAAACTGTGCGCAAATTAAAGGCGCTCATTTTGAAACTATCCCAAAGTCGATCGGATAAAAAATGAATTTTATGCAAATATTTTATTGTTGGACTTGTACATGCGTTACGAGAGATAACTCGGGAGAAAAATTGGTAACGCGTTTAAGCACCACGAGAGTGTGAAAGTGTTTACCTGTTGATGGCTTAGGCTCACCCTTTCAGTTCTGCTTGAATTCATTAGATAGTCTGTATCAGAATACAGTACTATGATCCCCATAGCTTCCCATACCATAAGGGATGCTGAGATTGTCACTGGAATTTGGCATTGTTACATTGCTCTAACAAATGCTGGTGATACAAGTTGAGAGGAACTACTCAGAGGCAGGATAAAAACAAGCCAAATATCCATTGCATGCACAGATCAATGTATCTAGGCAGTAAAAGTGTAATTGGCCAATGCTTCTATATATCCATGCTGAACTCTGATGCTCTGTTCCAAGACCTGCCATGAGTCACTGTGGCAAGACAAGCCTCCAGCTCAACCTAACTGTGATAACTCTCTTGAACAGTCTTACATCAGTTGACTGGCTGCGGCAGATAAGCCTCCAGGCTTGTCTGGAGGCTTGTCTATTTATACAGTTTCCATCTTCATTATGACTTCCTCTTACACAATGCTGGTTTCCTTCATCCCATAATGGCTCCTAACTCATTCCATTACAATAAAAAGGACAAAAATGCAGACAATATTATGCAAGAAGACATCATTAGTGTCTTGTAGCAAAACATTGTAAAAAAAATAAATTCTACTCAATATGGTATCTTTATACCAAATCATAACTTGCTTTAGTTAATTTTAATTCAATCTTAAACTTCATTATCTTAGCTACATCCAAACACACTCAAAATTATTCTTCACAATAAACTTTACATCTTCACCTATCATAACTTTAGATTTCTTTGCCTTTACACATCTGTTAATTACTAGCTTTACTGGGCCACGCGTCGCTGAGCCACAGCAACCTTCTCCTGCCTCCTAGTCATCCCCACTATTCCCCCTCCCCCATTCCCTCGTCCTTCCAACCATTTCTCACTCAGCCGTCCCCTCGTCCTCCCAACCATTCCCCATTCCCCCGTCCCCTCGTCCTTCCCACCATTTCCCCCTCCCCTGTACCTTTGTCCAACCCACCATCCCCCACTCCACCATTTCCTCGTCTTCCTAACCATTCCCCACTTCACCATCCCCTCGTCCTCCCCCACCATCTCCCACTCCCCCGCCCCCTTGGCCTCCCTACCATTCCCACTCCCCTGTTCCCTCATCCTCCCCACCATCCCCCACTCCCCTGTCCCATTGTCCTCCCCGCCATTCTCCATTCCCGTTCCCTCGTCCTCCCCACCATTATCTCCTCCCCCATCCCTTTGTCCTCCCCACCATTCCCCACTCCCTTGTATGATGCATTTCCAAATGGTCTGATGTTCCCATCACTGAAATATAAGAAAAAGTTAAAACGTAATGAAAAACAATGAAAAATAAAAAGATAAACTATACTCACGAAATGAATGATATGGTAAACGACACAGCTCATTGTGCACAATGTGCTGATTAGAGACTTACAAGACAGATAATGACACAAAACAAGACAGATATAACACAAAATTTAAATCCAAATGAAAATAAATCAAAATCATTGAAAATTCAATTTGTCAATGCAATCGGAAACATTGAAATGGAATAATAACATACTTAGTATAGCGTGTGTTGCTCTTACGTGCAACAGATGGTGCTGTTTAAAAAAAAATAAACAGCGTTGAATGTATGAAACTCCATTTTCTGGGTGAGCCCTGGAGGTTCGCTGGAGCTTATCAGGTTAATAATTGTTATATTAGACTGGGACGTTAGCTATGGAGTTCAGACCTACCAGGGACCAGCACCAGAACCTGGCCCCTTCAGAGAGGTTTCAGGGAGCAATGGCCCTAGGAAACCCCTGTGATTCGGGGTTTTCTTTATCTGCCATCGACCAGGGTTAGGCATCCAGAAAGGTAGGCATAACAAAACAAACCCCAAATGGTAAGAAACTAACAACAAAAACCAAACAGAGGTAGACCTCCCTACAATCCCAAGGAAACAAATAACCAAGCAAACGTAACACACTACTGCCGCGCCGGTCGTCCGTGCAGCCCTCCCCTCTCCAAGAGGGGGAGGGGGAGGGAGAGGGGGGACCAACGATGCCACCTGAATACCATAGAGATGGTGATACACCTGCATCAAAAGACCAGACGCGAAAAGCCGAGGAGGGCCAAGGGGCCACGAGGACTACTCTCCTTCGGAAGGACTCGAACCGAGCCAGAATTCGAAGCAACAGCTGGGAAAAGGTACAGTAACTCCACCGCAACTAGTCCCGCCGAAAGGCATCCACTGTGAACACCTTGCATGCGGGGAAAGGCGCTACATAAAATGGGAGGCGCCGAGCCCATGCCGACGCGAAGACGTCCATGTCCGGGAGTCTGTACATCTGGCAGAGCCAGTGAACAAGTTGGCGACACCCGGCCAATCCATGACCATAGGAATGAAACTGAGACAGGCCGTCCGCCAGGACATAGCACAACCCTCGGACATGAAGCTCACGGAGAGCCAAACTCCGAAAATCCAGCAGGTGAGCCACTTGAAGGGACCAACCCCAAAGGGGTAAGGACTGAAGAGAATCCCCATGGATCCAGCAAGGAACCACCAGAGAAACAGTCCGACTGGAACTGGATGGGAGAGCCCCGAGTGATCCGAACCCTCCGAAGTGCAAACCAGACAGCCGCGAACTCCCAAACTGTGCTATGAGCCCGATGGATGGACGGACCCCACCATCCCCGGCCGGCTTGGTGAGCACTGGTCACAAAGCCCCAGCTGAGAGACTACCCATCTGTGAACGCATCGAGCGAAGGCTCGGGAAGGTGCCATGGCAAGGAACCCCAAAAACCCCGAAGAGGAAGCCAGCAACACAGCACCAACACAAGGTCTCTGGAGGACGAACCCAATGATCGCGAGAGGGGTGGAAGGAGCGTCCCCAAAGGAAGCAAAACAGACGCTGAAGCCAAACCCAACCCGACGGGTAGACCAGCACGGCGAAGTTCAGGCTCTCACAGGACCGCTCGAGCAACCACCGAGTGACCCGGGACCCCGTCAGAAACAGCCGAAGGCGGGGTTGCAGCTACAGCAATGCCTCTGGATGGAGAAACAAAATAGCGGTCCAAGAGTCCTAACAAGACTCAGCCAGGTCCGAACCCGGGACGGAACCAGATGGAACGTCCTCCAGTTCACCAGGAACCCGAACACGGTGATCTGAAAAGAACCTCACTCCTAGCGAGCAGACAAGTGGACTGACTGAGAGCCCACACCAGCCAGTCGTCGAGGCAGGCCAGAAACCGAATCCCGAGCAGACGCATACAGGGTACCAAGATCCAGTAAAGATGTGTAAATACATGAAGTGCCAAGTACAAACCAGGAAAGGCAACAAAAGCGGCAAGCCTGAAACCCCACCACCAACAGTGCCAGTCCCAGAACCCTGGAGAGGAATGTACCAAGAAGTGACCCGGAGGTCCAGGGACACCATCCAGGCACCCGGCCCCAACAGAAGCCGGACCGGAGACAACAGTCTTCCAAAGAAAGCAAAAAATCCAGGGCGCAGACTGAACAAGTCCATAAGAACTGCAGATCTGCAAAGTCTCGTGTCTGCATTAGAACAAGCAGGAACCCAGGAAGGATGGGGCGGATTGACCACGTCCAAATGCACCCACACCAATATGACTTGATGAAGCGCAGGGGAAGAAACCCACCCCGCCAGCCCCGAACACCCCAAAGGGGGAGAAACCGTCCGACGCCACCAGAGGCCGGAAGACATCCAAATATGCCCACGAACTGTGGGACCAAGCGAGAGCCAACAGAGCAAGCTGCCTCCCCAGTGCCCCGTCAACAGCGAAGGGAACGGACCCCCTTCCGAAATAAAATGTACATATATAAATTACACACATACATATATATACACATATATAAACACATGAAAGTAAAATGAAAAAATAAAATAAAGAAAAAAACAAGCTGCCGACAGGTGGGCAGAGAGCACCACCCCGGCCAGACAAAGAAGACACCAAGAGAGCACAAAAACTGCTACAAAAGGCCCATCTCGACAACAAAAACCCAAGGCCCCGGCACGACCACAACACGTGCCAAGACCCAAAAGACCAGCCTGCAAGCCAGGAAGACCCCAGAACCCTAGAAGGCTGAACCGGGTTACAAATTAGGTAACAAAAGCCCCCTGAACCTACAAAGGGGCCCCAAGAGGAAGAAACTCCCGTAACGAAACCAAAGAACCAAAAGGAACCCGGAATCGAACCCGGGGGAGCAAAAACTACCACATTTGCCAGCAGAATTACACCACAGCAGGGCAAAGCACAGCACCCAGACAGAACCCCTAGTGAAACGGCCAAAACAGACTGAAAACAGAGGGACAAGGTGTGGGAGCAAGCATAAACAGACAGGGACACTGAGCTCAAACCCTAGGGCCCAGACCCAAAACAGACAGAAAATGCAAAAACCAGTGTAAAAACCAACACCCAAGCGTTCCCAGAGGAACAGAAGATGGGCATAAAACCCCAGAAAAGCAAAGAAATGCCAACAGGAGGATAAAACCCCTGAAAGAAGTGAAAAAACTCACCCAAAATGCATGCTCCCACAACCTGGCAGAGGTAAACAAACCACAGCGCCGCCCTGGTGGCCAAGCGGGGCGTTATCCGCAGAAAAAAAAAATGGTCACCACACCAAGGAGCCATGACCGACGCAATAGAGTTGAAAACACGCCAGCAAATTTGAGAAGCAAGCAGACTAAAGGGACGAAAAACCCCGCCCAGAAGCAGACGACCCAGGTAGGGGCAAACAGCCCCAGAACTGCAAGCAGGCATCCCCCACAGCCCCGGGAACCGCAACAGAGGCCCTGGGGCAGAGCCGTACTCCACGCCCTCCGCCCTTAAAGAAAAGGAAGAGTCCAGGGGAAAGACAGCAAAGAAAGGCTGCTGGTAAGACCCAGAAGCCTTGGCAGGAGGAACAGGCTCGAAAACCTCCGTCCCCAACCCAAATGGGGCAGCCCCGAAGCCACCCGAGTCTCTGCACCAACTAGACCCCGCCCCAACCCTGAAACCCGCAGACGGTCAGGAGCCGAGAACAGGGAGGGAAAGGTGGCGAACAGCACCTAACCATAAGGGGACGGCTCAGGGGCATCCGGGTAGAAAACCAACCTAGCGCATTGCAGCAACCTAAACTGAGCTTGCAACACGGATGCTGCCCGTACTGTGAACAGTAAAGACATCAGAAGAGTACTGTACTGGAGAACAAGCAGAGAACACAACTCGCAAGACTCCGGGACAAGGTGTCAGTGACCCAACAGGCAGCATGACGGAGGTAAAAGCGGCGACTGTCACCCCGAGACAAGGGCATAGCAATCATCAAACCCACACAAGACGGGATGGAACCCGGAAGACACATCCAATGGTTCTCCGAGCCCCGACAGGGTTTTCCAGGGCCTGTAGACTGACTACTACGGGAAGCCCGGGCAAGGTGTTGCTAACCTGTTAACACCCAAGCTAACAAGGGGGGGATACAATACTGAAAACCCCTGCAACGTGTACAATCACGGGGGCCTAGCAGAGGGCCACCAAACGCTACTAGTGGAACTATAGCCACACTAGGCAGACCCCCACCAGGCAAAGTAAAATAAAAACAAAAGAAAAACCCCACAAGAGTACACC
This sequence comes from Procambarus virginalis, assembly GCA_020271785.1. Lineage (NCBI taxonomy): Eukaryota > Metazoa > Arthropoda > Malacostraca > Decapoda > Cambaridae > Procambarus > Procambarus virginalis. The sequence goes on along the minus strand of WNGS01000690.1, from coordinate 11,708,302 downwards.
ATCCCCAGAAGCAACAGGACCCGACCGCCGCGTAGGTAGCAGATCGCGCAATACCTTGATGCCCTAACCAGCAAAATACCAGTCTCTACCCAAGACCAAACAAGGGCCCCAAGCCCCAGCTGGCCCCAAGGGCGAGGCAAATGCCGAGCAGCAAGAACCTCTACGGGAATGGTTCCCGAATGCCCCAGGGAAGATAACCCTGTCACACAGGGGCACTTTTCACAGGGCACTTAGGGAAGCGCATGCAGCCCCGGTACTGATGAGGAACACCTGGCCACCACACAACACAAAAACACAGCAGTGAGCACCACGAAGGCAAACACCGCCTAGGAAACTGAGGCCAGAGAAGCGTCTGTCCCGGTTGACATTATCTTACAAACTGAAAGGCTTTGCAGCCGGTGTGGTGAGGTCCAGGCCCTCCCACCTCCTACCCTCTCGGGAGGGTAGGGCTGCGTGGACGACTGGCGCAGCATTAGTGTGTTACATTTGCTTGTTTGCTTGTTTCCTTGGGATTGTAGGGAATTCTACCTCTCTGTTCAGTTTTTTGTTGTTAATTTCTTACCATGTGGGGTTTGTTTCATTATGCCTACCTTCCTGGGTGCCTAACCCTAGTCGATAGCAAATAAGGAAAACCCCCAATCACAGGAAGGGGGGGGGTTCCAGGGGCCATTTCTCCCTGAAACCTCTCTGAAGGGGCCAGGTTCTGGCACTGGTCCCTGGTAGGTGTGAACTCCATAGATAATGTCCTGGTCTAATATAACATACATTAGCCCGATAAACTCCAGGGAGCCGTAGGGGCTCCCCCTTAGAAAAGCATGTTTTTACCTGTCACAGGTGTAGCATCAATACTGTTACTCACGAAATGAACGGTATGGTAAACAACAAAGCTCAATTCCAACGCAATGTCACACAAAATAATTAAATCAAAATCTACGAAAACTCAATGTCAATGCAATCGGAAACATTGAAATGGAATCGTAACATATTTAGTATAGCGTGTGTTGCTCTTACGTGCAACAGATGATGCCGTTTCTTAAAAAAAGAATGTTTTTGCCTGTCACAGGTGTGGTATCTATACTTATACATACAAAATGAATAGTATGGTAAACAACACAGCTCAATTCAAACGCAATGTCACACAAAATATTTAAATCAAAATGAAAATAAATAGAAATCTATGAAAATTCAATTTATCAATGCAATCGGAAACACTGAAATTAAATCATAACATATTTAGTATATTGTGTGTTGCTATTACGTGCAACAGATGGCACCGTTTTCAAGAAAAAAGCATGTTTTACTTGTCACAGGTGTGGCATCTATATACTGTAGTAGGTACTGTATATAAAAACACACGGGTATTCGAATAGAACGTTATGTCAAAATTTCAAAGCAATCGGTGAAGAACTTTCAGAGATTACAAGGTATGTTGCTTTTACATCCAACAGATGGTGCTGTTTTTCAAAAAAGCATATTTTTTCCTGTCACAGGTGAGACATGTATATAGTAGGTATATAAAAACATGCTCCTATTCAACTGCAATGTTGTCAAAATTTCAACGCAATCGGTAAAAAGGTTTCAAAGATTTCCCTCACATGAAACACGCATGAAAAACACGGTTTTTCAAAAAAAGCATGTTTTTCCCCGTCACAGAAGTGACAGCTATATAGTATGTATATAAATACTCACTCGGATGCGAATGGAACATTGTGTGAAAATTTCAAAGCAATTGGTGAAGAACTTTCGGAGATTAGCGATTTTGAACCAACGAACATTTACATTTTTATTTATATAGATTCCTTCCCAGCAGCTTGAATAATATGCAATTTGTATACAGTATAATGAAAATTAAACAAACAGCCTAAATTCAGTAAATGTCAAAATCAAAATAAACAAAGTCTGGAAAACACCACACTAAAATACTGTATGTAAGAAACTTACACTAAACTCACCTTCTGGAATAGGTAGAGCTTCAGCTGTTTGGTGTAATCTCTCTAACAGCTCTTTGTGTGGTAAACTTTGTACACTTCCTGGTGTGTTTGCCGTCACTGGCGTGGATCCAACGTCTGCTGCACAAGTTGATCCTGGCATACTGTTCACCACCCACGGCGTGGTATTAACTGTCCCCGGTGTGCTTAATGATACTGGAGTGTTTGATGATCCTGGAGTGCTCAGCATCCCAGGAGTGCTAGTAGCAAGTGGAGTGTTACACGAGCTTAAAGGAACACTGGAGACTGGGCTGTGTGGTCCACTAAATCTCGAGAATGGTGAAGCTTCTCGTGGCGAGCCCCTGGGGGTGCCCTGTGGGGTCTGCCCACTCGGCAGTGCTTCTAGAGATGATACATCACATGGGATACGTGGCAAGAGACTGAAGCTTAATTTTTCTCGTTGCGCAACGTGTTCAGTCCTGAGATACTGACCAGGTACTAAGCCAAGACCTGTGGCTAGGAGATTTTGATCGATAACTTCATTACTGTTCGAGTTATTCCCTTCTTTTAAACCATTAATCATATATGGATTAAGTCCAGCATTTATTAAAGATGAATACACTTCACTGTTTGTGTTTTCATTCACTTTAGAATCATTCAATCCATTCTGACTATCAGAATTTTTCATTTCCTCTTTCTTTTTCATTCTTCCTTAAATTTTTCTGTTCGTTTTGGAATATCAGGCACTTCATTATTGTCCTCAACCTTCACTTTCCCTCTAAGGGGCTTCACATCGACACTTTCCTTATCTCCACTTTCACCGTAACTTTCATCACTCTTTTCTATTTTCACTTCAGCTTCAGTCTTTACAACATCCATTTTTTCCTCCTTCACTATAGGCTCCACTTTTATTTCCATTTTAGTCTTTCTTTCCTCTTTGATTTGTTTCTCTTTCTTTGCTTTTATCTCTTGAAACTTGATCTTTACTTCATCCGCAGAATACCCAACTTTAGCACTTGAAGGAGGCACGGTAATGGGGAAGTGGTCCCGACCAGTGTAGTCGCACGATGTGAGGCCCTCTAAGAACGGACCTCCAGCATGTGGGAGCACCCACATTGTCCGCTGTTGGAGAAATTATACTATTATACAATGCATTACGAGAAAGAAGTTACGTATAAATGATATGCATAATAAGTTGGAAGTTGTGTTTTTTCTATGTAAATACTTGGATTGGCATATACGTACATATTTGTGTACTGTATGAATGTGCTTACCTACCAGTTACTGGAGGCCTGGTCGACGACCGGGCGGGTAATTACCATGCTAAATATAAATAACAAGAATTCGGGGCATAAGCAGCTAAATCTCGCACCTCCTTGAGGTTACCTTGAGTGTTTCCGGGGCTTAGCATCCCCACA
>WNGS01000690.1:11681565-11702657 GCA_020271785.1 Procambarus virginalis | reverse complement strand
ATGTTCACTATCTAAAACTGAGCACATAAATACACATCTACCAACTGTATAAATACTAGTTAAAGAATATAATTGCAATTGCCCACATTATAAACAAAAATTAACTTCTTAATTCCTAATCCTGCTACTCTTGCACTGGAAATATTTCTGTGTTCTTTATTTTAATTTGGTCTTTGACATCTATTTCCTTGATTGTAATAAGGAGGAGTGAAAAGAAACCAACCATTCAACACCTGTTGAAGTCTCGCCTACAACAAGTATACACATTGTACAAATATGTAATAAAATAGAAAGTGAAATGTTCATACAAAAAATAATAAATGGGGCAATAGGCCAATTGCCAATAAATTAACTTAAATGGCATTTCTAGTTTTAAATTTGTGCTTCAATAGGATTCCTGCTTGCTATCATCATGAGATAAACATAGTAATAGTATTGTGAGGTCAAGAGATATAACTCCAGACTTCTTTGCACCCGCTGACAATTGTGACCTATATTTCCTCATATTAGCCATCTACCGACTTCATTCGAACATACACAAAATAACTTTTGCAAGGACTGTAATCACAACTCACATTTTCATGTATGCTTCAAGGGTAGGAACAAACTTGAGGGTCAAATTGTAGGTTTATGTATCTTGACAAATCATATTAATGAATGGCAAGCTGATGCAAATGCACCTCCACATCCTAGAACTTTAATCAGAATGAACTTTACCCGTCAAACTTGATATAAAAGTGACATCATGTGTGGTGAAACAAGTCATCAAGACCCCAAGTATGGCATGGTGGCCTTTACTAAACACAGCACAATTAAATACACACTGAAAGAAGGGGAGGGGATGAGAGGCCTAACTCTTAGTCACCACCCGAGTACCCAAAACTACTAGAGGGTCAAAACTTGGCAGCCAACGTAACTTGACAACCACTAACACTCAACAACCAACGAACATACATTGCTGGCACACAAGGTAGCTCCCAAAGGCAACCAAACACTGCTCCAGAGTGGTTGCTTAGAATAGCAATTAAAATGGATTTTATTTACCTGTTGTAGCAACTAATAATTTGGCCAGTACACTTAATACATATTATACAGAGCTGGTGACATGCAAGACTGGAAGAAAACCAGGCTTGTATCATGAAAATAATATCTTATTCATAAAGTATCTAAAAATATTATTCTAATTACACAGAAGACTATATTTTTTCTTGTATTTCCAGATTCACTGCATAGCCTCTACTCTACATGTAAATAAATATTTGCATTAATCTCTACTTCGGCTACTACACAGCACATATGTACACATGTTTATCCCTGCCAAATCATACCCATGAGAAAATACAGAAAGGGCCTTTCACACCAGTGACTAAAGGACCATTTTAGTACTGACCAAAATGACCCTTAAGATTCACAATACCAAACAATCACTGCATTGTTAAATAATCTTTATGCAAGGCTACAATATTAATTTAAAAGGTAAATAAATAAACCAAAGAAAGTACAAGACTTTGGCAATTCACAGAAACAAGAACCTGTTGGTTATTATTTTTTCTTGTCAATACACATTTCTTTGTTGTGTCCTCTGTGCTTCTTCATCTGATGGACACCTAAACTCTTGGACTGCTCATTTCACTACAAATATATACAGGAGTGTACTGTGTAAATAAATACATATATATATATATATATATATATATATATATATATATATATATATATATATATATATATATATATATATATATATATATATATATATAAATACACCAGTATTTATATAGTGGTCTTATAATACTTTTGAAGCATGAAATCATCAGTTTAAATTTATTTCCACAATATATAAAGAAAATATCAAAGCTGTAATGAAAATGAATAAATTGCTGATGGGGCTATGATTGGACAGTGATGGAAAAAAAATTCGGGGCCCGAATTCAGTGAAACGACTAGTGTCCCAGGCTAGTCATAGAGAAGTTTATTAACCTGGCTGCTGCTTTCTACCTTTGCACGGTTTCTTGATGAATTCGGCCCAGGAATTCAAAGTAAGGCAGGTGGTGGTTTTGGGCTCGGTCGTGACATGCTCACATATAAGCTACTACCTCCATTAGCCATATCTGCATCTTATACTTGTGATAGGTTCAGGTATATTCACAATATAAAATGCCATCAAAATGAGGTATACTTGCATAATGCCTACACCAAAATATGCCATATATCCCATTTTTCAATTTATGTTGTAAAGAATAGGTAAGGCTATGTATATATTTTCTAAGAAGTACTGTATATTCACAATAAATAATGTAGGCGTAATGTAAACAAAATATGTCATTATTTCCCAAGATAAAGACAGCTGATTTCATGTATACTGAAATAAAAAATTTATTTTGAGTGCAAAGGCAAGAATTGAGGTTATATTCTAGCAATTGTAAAAGAATGAATGAATTTGTATCACTTCGTTTTTAAATGAAAGGCAATGTGAAATATTTACATTTGAAAACCAAAGAAAAGAATTATGAATAGCAGAAAGTTAATTTTGTTGACATGTAAAACAACTGGAAACATTTTAAGATACTGTATAACAAAATGTTTGGAATACATGTTCCCGAACACCCAACTTTATCTTTACTATTACTAGGGAACACCTGTTGAAATGTTGTTCGGCACATTGCGGTGGCGAGCACAAAGCTCTTCACGCTGGCTTCTTGCTCATGCTTCACAAATCAAGAAAAATCTCCATTTCATGAAAATACAGGTAAGCAAGGTTTGGTTTCAGATATTTATCAGTTATTGCTGGTGGCCATATTTTGACTTTAGTCTCGGGACAAAATGTACTGCATGCAAATCCATTGCAATATTTTCTTGAACCGTGTCATGTATTTTTTTGAGTCATTTGAAAACCATCTAAACAGTCCAGAAATTATTATTATAGCTGGTTTGCTGCTAAGTATTTATTGAATTCTAAAGCATTACCAAAGGTGAAATTAAAAAAATTGCCAAAAGGAAGGAGTTTAATTTTGGCACCTTTGACAATATTAAGTCTGCAACACTAACATTTGACGGGACAGTGTTGAAGAGACATACAAGTATGACGGGCGTACCGACACAGGAACCTGTTAGGGTAAAACGGCTATATGGAGCTATAAGAATGCCTCTCCTTCCAGCACACTTTGACAGATACTACATAAATGTTACTCATAGCCAAGGCATTACTGGCAATCAGTAGGACTTCATACAAATATGAACAATTTCCAATAAAAGTTAATTAAATGTTATTACTTGAAAACTCCAACTTAAGACTGCTGTTCACAAAATAACATTTAAACTTACTTCATGACCCGGATGAGCTACTTCATGACACAGATGAGCTACAACTGTGTGTCATACAGGAAATCAGCTGCTTTACCCAATGTCTAACATTAACATATTTATCACTGCCATGTAATTAAGGTCATCATTTTCCATAGTAAAAAGTAATTGAAAGAATATATTTAGTAGAGTGAATATAAGTACAGTACTGTATACTGCTCGTCACACAACTAGCAAGACAGCTCTGTCTAAGGCAAATAAAAGCATCAATACAAAGTATATTTGTGATTTTTCTTGTAATTTTCTCCCTGGTGTTGACCTTGCACTATGGTATACACTACAATAACAAGACAGAACTAAACAAAAATAAAAAGTATTGTTTCAAACACTATGCACAGTAGTGTTTACAGGACAACATTCTGAATATCAGCAAATGAATTATTTTAATTTGATACTTGCGAGGTACTTTGCAAGTCAATGACTCATCAACTTTAAAAGAAGCCATTTTCACCTTTGAAGTACACCTCAAATTCTGTACTGGCTTCCGGACGACGAACGTTTCTTGATCACATGCGCAGACGACGACGTGCGTGCATCCTTAGACTCTTATTACCTTTCACTGAGGTATCAGCAAAGGCCACTTATCAACCACCATTTATTGACCTTCAACCTTGCAGCCATGCTCCAATGTTGATCCTTTTTTATCTCATTTTGCCAAACATGGTTATCAAATTGATAGGAAGGTCATTGGAATCAGCGTGATGGGAAGGGTTTCAGTACTCTGTAGTTACACACTCACTAGCTTTCATGCTCACCATTTATATACATTGAACAACTTCTCTGTACATGTACTGCTATTAGCATTTACATCTTACATACTCAATGGAAGGTTTATGTAAAATGCTACATCACTTATGCAGTTCTTTAATGCCATATATAAAAAACTCTACCTGACCTTACTATTAAAAACTGTACTTGAACATCTGGCAGAAGCATGTATAGCTGCTCTACACAGGAGGAAAAAGAAAATAAACAAAAAAAAAGAGAAAAAGACAGAGGTTCATGACAATTGGTAAAAAAGGTCTATATATATCTACACTGCCGTAAACACTTCAGACGAGTAACTATTCCACTCATTTTTTAATTTGTTCATGCACTCACAGTCAAACGCTTGAGTCTTTGGAATAGGAGAGAGAGAGAGCGAGCCCAGTGTCAGACTCCCACAGGCCCCAAACAGCAGCACATATAAACGACAAAAGCTTTCTGCAACTTTGTCTGTAGTCTTTGGGTAGCCAGTGTGGCCCTTGGCTACAACCACTATGGCTTCTGTGGGTCCTGTAATATCACTAAGTGTCACACTGTAGTTACTACAGCCCAACTTCCACCACAGATGCACACCCACTGTGTAGTAAATCTTGCCAATTAAACACATTGTACTACACAGGATTAACTGTAATATTTTTCTTGACTTTGGTTTATGTAATATACACATATAAATACAGTATTTACATATATACATATATAAATATGCAGTATACATATATATACTGTACTATATACAACATATACATATCCAATATTTATATGTATACATATATATAATATAGTATATATATAAATTGTATATATATAAATATAGTATACATATGTATATATATACATATGACTATGTATATATTATACACATAATATATACAGTTGTGTATATATATACATATATATTATCAACGTATATACAACTGTATATACAGTATATTATATATTCATTGAATGGCAATAAATCTCTTTACATGGACATTCTGCATATATGCTTTCAAACATTTTGAATCATACAGTAATATACCGTAAAATTCACTTTCCGATGGCGTGCCACTTTAGCTACTTAATGTGCTCAACGTTTCAGTCTGTCTTCAAAATCCCATCGTAATGGGTGGTGGTTACCTTACGTAGGGGGAAAATGCTCATTCCACTTGGTTTCAAAGAAGGAGCGGAGGTTATGCCCGGCCTTCCCAACAGGAGAGTCGTCTTCATTAAACGTTTCACAGTTATTGAACATGAGACGTAAATCCTCGCAGTATTCTTCCCGTGTCTTGTACCTGTTGAGAAGAACTCGAGGTTAACACAACAGAAGTGTCAGGGAGCCTCCAGGGCTCACCCAGAAACTGGATTTTCATTACATTCAATGTTGGCTTTTTTTTAACATTAGTTTTTGTGAACTATTTTTCCCCCATGTGCACCACAATGCAGAATTTTTAATTAGCGGAGCTGTTAAGAGTTCAAGTGTCCTCATCTGAAATAGGTATATGTCCTTGCTACATTGAAACAAACTGGGAAACTGTGCTTTATTATGAGCCAACTTACTGGTTATCATCTAGCTTCTTCTTGATAGCAGAGAGGTCCATGGGCTTCTTGATGATCTTCTTGTAGGTTGGGAATTGTCGAGTGTTAACAGGTAAGAGAAATGGCCAGGCATCTTCATGAATTTCTAGCTCCGAGGTAATACTTTTGCATGCCTGCAAGTCCTTCTGTTCCTTCTGCAGGAGGAGGGGGGGGGGGGAAGAGAACATATTTGAAGATTAAAGAAGTTTTCATTCATTACCAAATCCAGTCATGAGCTTTGTTTCATATAATACGACTACAATTCTTTACAAAAATTAAGGAAAGCCCATTGGGAACAATAACTGTAAACAGGCACATTTGAGAAGAATAGAATTATGTAATGACCTTTGAAAGTCCATATTTTTCACTAAATAAATGTTATTGAATAAAGAAACATTTATACTTAATGCTCCTTCCACCTCTCAGCCTAACACACAGTACATTGATGTCCAGAATGTTTGAAATGTGCAATGCTGAAGCAATATAATCCAAAAAGTTTGCAAAACACTAGTATGGCCTATGTAGGGGCCTGACACAGTCAAGAAAGAAACGGACCCACAGAGTGTGAATGCTAATTCTGTCAACCCACTCTCAAACTGCATACAGTAAACTAAGCAAATAAAATGCTGCAAGAGCATTTTCTTTGTGCTTTGGCTGTTACTTATTAGTTCCTAAACTACATCCATTACAAAGCTAAAATTTCCCAACACCATTTTCCCAGCTATTGGCTATTGTTTTACAAAAGCCGCGTCTTCCTAAGGACAAACATTCGGTGGTGACAATACAATTCCCCCACAAGGTTACCGACCAGCACACTGCAGTGACAGTTCTCCAAGTTGCTGTATTCACGTACCTTCCCTCACTGGCCTGGAGAACACACAACACATTAATACACAAGCCACACATATGACAAGAAGGAAGGCGACACCTTGATAATGATCCAGGACAGACAAAAACATCTTTATTATCCTCCTTTTCATATGTGTGGGTTGGGTATCAATTTTCAACACTGCTATTGTAACATTCTCTTCACATTACACTTTAGTGTCTTACCTTTTTATTGACACGGTCCTTTTTAGACGTGTTGGCTGGAGAAACAACACCCTGGGAGTCGTCAAGGACATCTGTCACTTCAATCGATACATTTGTGGCCGCAGATGCAGAGGAGTTGTTACTCTCGCTCACCTTCTTTGCTCTTCCTCTTCTTCCTCTCGGACTTTTACTGGTACAAGCTGGACAGACCCATTTGTTTCGTGGTACCTGTTAGTTCATGAAATATATCAACCTAATTAGGTGATGAGTAAACTATGTTTATTCGTATATCTACAGCATTCGATGTCACAGTGACAAATGTATATTATAGCAGTGACTATTAGTATTACTATATTGATAAAATTTTACAAGTAGAAAGGTTTATAATATACTGGTATGTTAAGGATATGCATACAACACAAACTAAGTCATTGAAAGCTATAGTATCTGAGAGGTCTCTGAATATGAAGACATTTACCAACGTCAGGTTTCAAAGCATTATGTCACAAGAGTGCTGGGAAGACGGTACACCATGAGTGTAACTCTCATCCTGTAACTGCACTTAGGTAATTACATACACAACGCACATACACAAAAGTTATCAACAAGATTTCATTCAGTATACTTCTTCACTATGCACAACTTCCATCACTAACATTATTCCTATTTCACTGAAGACCACATAAAGAATATTGTGCAAGGAGCCTATGCTATGCTTTCTAACTTCAGAATTGCTTTTAAATACATGGATGGGGATATACTAAAGAAATTGTTCATGACTTTTGTTAGGCCGAAGCTAGAATATGCAGCTGTTGTTTGGTGCCCATATCTTAAGAAGCACATCAACAAACTGGAAAAGGTGCAAAGACATGCTACTAAGTGGCTCCCAGAACTGAAGGGTAAGAGCTACGAGGAAAGGTTAGAAGCATTAAATATGCCAAAACTAGAAGACAGAAGAAAAAGAGGTGATATGATCACTACATACAAAATAGTAACAGGAATTGATAAAATCGACAGGAAAGATTTCCTGAGACCTGGAACTTCAAGAACAAGAGGTCATAGATATAAACTGGCTAAACACAGATGCCGAAGAAATATAAGAAAATTCACTTTCGCAAACAGAGTGGTAGACGGTTGGAACAAGTTGGGGGAGAAGGTAGTGGAGGCCAAGACCGTCAGTAGTTTCAAAGCGTATATGACAGAGTGCTGGGAAGACGAGACACCACGAGCGTAGCTCTCATCCTGTAACTACACTTAGGTAATTACACTTAGGTAATTACAACTGCCAACCCTCCTCCTGGGCCCGTGGTAACCCCACAACTCCAACGTTATTGGTTATGAGGCTCTCCCACAATCTCCAGGACTTACCCCCCCCCCTTTTCCACAACCTAGGATATCTTCAAATTAATTACTTTTTTGTAAACAAAAGATTGTGATTTTTCATGGGAACTATTACAAAAGCTTCAAATGTAAATCGCTTTGAAACAAAACAAAAATTAATTGCTAAAAGCAAGGCCCAGGAACTGGAACCTCGTACAGTATATGGTCTCTTTCGGGTCAAATGGGGAACATTGTTAACTATTTCTTAGCCAAGCATCATTTAAAGAGTGCTTCACACAAAAAATCATCACTAAAAGCCGAGCCCAGAAACTTGTATCTTATAAAGCCAATAATCTCCCTCTACTCAAATGGGGAAGCAATATAAAGTTTGGTAGAGCTCTGCTCAGCCATTTCTAAATACACAACACACGCAGACGAAGAGTCATATTAACGTGGCTGAGATATGTTGACCAAACCATACACTAGAAAGTGAAGGGACGATGACGTTTCAGTCCTTCCTGGACTACAATCGACTGGAGAATGGTCCAGGACGGACCGAAACGTCGTCGTCCCTTCACTTTCTAGTGTGTGGTTTGGTCAACACAACACACACTATACTTCTATTATCACAAATTAAGAAACTTTACAAAAATCACTCAATACAGACCTTGGCTAGGTTAGGAGTTATGCAGGCAGTGTGATAAGCCCGGGGACACACGGAGCAGTGAACTAAGGTGCGGCCCTCAGTGCCTCCACACACCAAACAATGCCGCTGTGAGCTGTCACTGAACTTGTTCACACATTCATAGCAGTACCTGGAAAAGAATGGTACACCACTGTATTGAATTAGTAAATAAAATTTAAGATCAGTACATGTGATTAAACTTGGAAATCCATTAAATAGTCACATAATTGGAGTTTTGGAGAGAACCCACTTGAAGAAAGATGAAGCAATATGCCGGTGCTGGAGGCACTGCAACATTACACACAATGTAGATAGAACCAATATGAATTATTGAAGAACTGCAAGAGCAATGTTCTCGGGTCAAACAAATACACAGTATATGAAGGGGTTTGGGTGGATAGAAATAGAAGCTGCCTTGTATGGACTAATAGGCCTTCTGCAGTTTCTTTTATTCTCAAGTTGTTATCTTTGCACAATGTGCTGATTAGAGACTTACAAGACAGATAATGACACAAAACAGCTACAAATCTCAAGTGTGAACTCACCAGTCACCATCAGGAATGTTATTCATGGGTGGCTTGAAGCAGTGCGTGTGATAGCCCTTGTCACACCCATCACACAGAAGCAACTTCTCCTCGTGGTCGCCGCTATGGCAAAATTGGCAATACTGTCCAACCAAAAGAAGAAAAAACAAATTTTTAAATGATTGCTAAGTTCAAGAGAGGTATTACTAATTATAAACAATAAGGGTAAAAATGCTATCAAGACAGATATGATTATTAGCATAATGGACACCTTTCACATTTTCAGCTTGGTTAAGACTAGTTATTACCCAATGTTCCAAGGAATGTATGAATGTTCTCTAAACCATGTACAGTACTTGAGAGCCAACATTACACCATACTGTACATATACACATATGATAATTACTATTAGAGGCACTAAAACCATACAAATGAGCTTTAACAGCTGTAAACTGTACCTGATATTTCACAGGTCTAAGTAAAGGAGATCACACAAATTGTTACCCTAAAAATTAAAACCATTCACGCAAGATTGTATACAGTAGTATGTGTATAACTGAACCATAGATTAGCATCGGAATATTAATTTGACTCAAAGATGCGGATCATCAGTGGCACCTGTGCCCGTTATCAGTGTCTAGTTAATTTGTGCATAGTCTAATCACTCCTCTTACAGTATCTAGATTAACTTGGTATTGGACTAACTTGGTGAGTTAATGTCTCCAACTCACTTGGAGCCGAGACATTAACACCTCTTATCCTTGCTCCTATTCAATAGTATTCAGTTCTAAAATATTAATCTACATTCAAACATAAAAAGAAGTAAAAGTCTACATCTCCGTGTAAAAAGCTGTAAATACTTACAGCTTTCATAATACTTTTATCCCAGGCAACTGCAGTTTCTAACATATATGTACACATTGCAAGCTGCGCAGCAGTTTCCGACTTGCTCACTGCTTCTCGCCAAATTTGCAGACCCTTGGGCGATTCCTTGGTCTCTTGTGCTCCTTCATTCTTTGGGTTAGGTGGCACCCCTGTAAGTCAAGATAAATAAATGTAAGTGGTTTCCTACATGTAATATTGAAAAGAAAAGTAATTTTGTCAAAATACATTTGTGTAACAAAAAGCTTTACACCACAACTGAAGCAAGGTCTTTGTTTTAAAAATATGTCATTACAACAACTGCCTGTGTGTGTGTCACTAGTTCTTCAGCTCCTAATCAAAGCCAAAAGGACAAAACTTCAAGGAATATAATTTATACAGGTATCTATACATTTCCTTTGCCTACAGTAGTAATTTTAATGCTGTAATAGAAAGTCTTTATTATTAATGGTAGGAGATGAACATATGTACATATGGTACATACATTCATTATCTTTACATTGATTCATGGAGGGGAAAAAGGCATTGGCGCAAATAAAATACAGAGCCTTGAGCAATAAGAAATGCTAAATTAAAGTGGCACCTTGTTAGCTCCACTAACTTTAAGCATGGACTTGTCAAGACGGTGACAATCTACCAAGCTCCGAGTGACTTTAGCCCCCCAGGGAGACTAGCATCTTTGCAACTGGTCTTGACCCAGGCAGTGGATCACTGGAAGAAGTTTGAGTGTAGATAGATCACCGAGCTTTAGTTATTGTAGGAGAGAGATGTGCCTAAGTGGCAGCCAAACTGCTGCCAATTCCTGAACACAAAACCCCAACCTTCATCCAACACATTAGTGAAGATCTCAAGCAATAGGATTAGAAGTCATCACATACCTTATGCAAATGAACTATCAAGCCCAACAGGACAACATCATAGTCCCTAAGTTTGTGAAATGCCAATAAGAGCAGAAAGAGATACCTTGCCTAAAGCAAAACCAGCTAAAGAGGATGTGCCATTTAGGTTAACGCGATGCAGCAGTTACTTGAAATTGTTATGCCGAAAATCGCCACCTGCCGAGTACCATTTGATGTAAGTTCAGCCTGAACCATGCTGACAACAAGGAATGAGGGGGTCTACGCAGTGTCCTAAATACACTCCCAGATCTCTAGATACTGAGTAGAGCTATTATTCTGGCAAAGTTACAACCTGAAGCAACCCAAGATGCCCAAAACTGAATTCCTGGTCAGCAGACACTGAAAGCAAGTGGCAGCCAAAATTAGTAAATTGTTGACATAAACCACAACACAAACCTTTTAAGACACTTCATCTTACTTGTTTTGCCAGAATATTATCCGTAATCACTTTACATCAGATCTCCACTACTTTACATCAGATCTCCACTTACTGCTTGGTGAGCAGGAGCAAACAGTGAAGGAATGGTACCACTGTGTAATCCAGACTAGGGTTGTAGACCGGGTTTCTCGTAGACCGGGTTTTCTCGCATGCAAGGCGAGTGCTTCAGGCATTAACCACTACAGACCAGGATGCTATTATTCTACCATTAGCAACTTCATTCAACATTGTAACATACAGTACTGTACTTTAAATGTCTGCATAGACTCAGAAGGGGAATTAGGGGAACTTTTCCATTGTCATTGCTTTAAAAGATTAATTATGCCACGTTTCCAATACACCAAATTCAAAATTGTCTAACCGAGCTTACCTCTGTGGAAATTTGTGCCTTCAGTGGAATTACCATGCTACTGTATAAAGTTTCCATGTATAGCTAACAATTTGGGATGATGATGAGTACCAGAAATCCTTTAACAATCTATTAAATTTCTAAGCTTACCTAATGGAGGTTTAAGGTATCTTCTCTCAATACCTTCTTCAAGGGCTAGGAGTCTTTCTCTGCCAATATGGATGGGATTAAGGCGGGTATCTTTATCATCCACTGGTTGAAGACAAGATGCACGAAATTCTCCCACATGCTTCTCTCCACTGTCCCCTAAGCGCCAGCTCTGTGTGGACACACATAATATATGGTAACAACTAAACTGCAAGATCATAAAATGAATGATAACATACTTACTCAGAATGTATTAAAAAAATGGATGAACATCAGGAGATTTTCCTTGAACAACTAAAATATGAGTAGTTCTATGTCATTTTTTTAAGACTAACCAGAGGACATGAAAACAAAACATTATCTGCTATAAAAACCTAGCACTGAATGTAATGAATGACAATTTTTGGAGGAGTCCTGGTGGCTCTCTGAAACTATTTCCTGAAATTGGTTCATAATAAAAGGTCACATCAGTCATGGATAGTTCCGCTTGACCTACTAGGGACTCGAGCCAAAACCTGGTCCCCCTCACACAGGCGCAGAGAGCAGGTGACAATCTGCCACCTCACCAGAAAAAAAAGTCTCCAGAAAGTTAGTGTAGCTTTACATACATTGTGTTTGGTGGGACCAAACCCAATCAAAGAAGGCCCCCAACCAAGGGCCCAAACAGAGGACTCGCCAATCCCTGAAAGCCCAAGGCTTTCAGGAATTGCCTCCACTCGCTATTGGTTAAGCCTCATGGGGGCAAACACCCGAACGCACCAGAGAAGGGAGGCTTTGCCTGTGCAAGTGCAGCATTAGCAGGCACACAGGGAAGAGAACCCTAAGCACATGTAGCCTGAAGTTCCAAGCAAGCCAGGCCCACACAACAATCCGATATCAAAACACGCATGTGAAGTCTACACTAAAATCAAGAACAGTACACAAAGCAAATAGCCACCATAGGACAACAAGTCAAAGGATGTCTGGCACTTAACTTAAAGCTTTGGGGATTGCCCGTAAGATAGCGTGACTGGAAACACTACATTTGGTGTAGGGACACCAACATCAGGAACAGATCTGAATTGGGGAGCCGGCTTTTAGCGAGGGCCAGGCTGCCTGCTGGTGGTAATTGGTACTACCAAGTTTTGAACTTGCTCGAGTGAATCTCTTGTTCCGTGTGACTCGTTTGCAGTAGTTGTTAGGTGGTTTTTGAAGCTTTATTTTCTGTGAACTCTCCAGCTGTCTGTAAAGATGCACCAACTTTCTGAAGGCTATTTGTTGGTGAGGTGGCAAACTGTCACCTGTTCTCTGCTCCTCTGTGATGGGGCCAGGTTCTGACTGTGGTACCCGGTAGGCCAAACAGAACTATCCACAACTGATGTCACCTTTTAGTATAAAACAATCTTCTCAGGAGACAGCTTCAGAGAGCCACAAGGGGTTCCTTCCAGAAAGGATGATGTAAATAGCAAAGCTTTTCACTAACTTTATAAATTTAAAAAGCTTTGAAAATAGCTTTTCATTTATCTACATACTCTGCTTGTAAACAACAGAAGAGAATTTACCTTCAAAATGGGAATTTCCACAACTGAATATTAAAATGCAAAAAAGACCTCATACGTATACCGGTCACAGTTTATTAAACTGTTAAGCAATTACCTTATTCTGCATGGAAGCATTGGTTATCTTCTCTTCCATGGCATACACAGTGTCTAGGATAAGAAAATCAACTTTTAAAGCAATGTCTGGCAGCCAATGGGATGGTTCATCAGCCACAGGAGTGCCGTACTTGTCGTAGAAAACTTTATCTCCATCCTCAGCCTCTGGATCCAGGCTAACGGCTTCCGAGTCAATCTAATGCAAAAAATGTTTTGTCATTCTTAATTAATTAAATAATTTTATGAACATTTTTAGTTTAGGGTTAAAATTAATGAGATGAAATATAGACCTATTATAACACTGACAATATAATTAGAATACTGCACACAATATAATTTGAATAAATTAACTATGATACTCAAACTTTTGACCAAACTAGAAGAATGCAGTGAAAACAAAGTCCTTCCTTTTGTATAAGAAATAAATTTGAAATAAATTTATGATTTGCCTTACAACTGCCTCTTTTTTCATTTCATTGCTAACTGAGGATACCTTCATTCAACACTAAGACACACTACATTAAGGTGTTTAATACATACTGACAAAACTCTACAAATTAAAACATGGTATGTTTTACATTTAACAACAGCCCATAGTTTCACATGATCAGTAAACTTTTCTCCACACTTTCAAAGCAGCCTGAACTGTTAACAGTTCTTTTAATTTAGTGGCTTAAAAATAAAAAAAATTGTTGAAATCACAAAGACTGGAGAATGGAACAAAACCACTTAACCCCTCACTATAAAAATAAATTGAACATTCCTGGTAAGAAATTTGGCTAACTTGCATGAGGGTGGACCCCACATGACTTGGTTTACCAAGGAGAGAGTATGCCTTATTAGTTGTTCATGAAACAGGTTCAGCCTAATCAACCTCTTCTGGTATGTACGGCACAAATTTGTACCAGTTTTATAAACGACTTTCAAAAGGTAAAATAGCAGAAATGAGTTCCTGAACTACAGTTTACACTAGTTCCTCTTCATTTTAATTTTATCTTGGGTTATGCTGGCAATTATATTTGTTGGAACTAAGTTGAAACAGTTGGAACTGGCAATTATATTTGTTGGAATTAAGTTCCTCGAATTGCCCAGGACACCTTTACATAGTGTTTGGTCAGGTATACTACTTCAAGCAAATTGGTGACCCCAGTAAAACACTGAACAAATGTTTCCTAACCCCTGTGTGCTGCACATCACAACCAAGGTTATTTTAAGGCCTATCATAAAATTTAAAACTTCCCCCACATACAAGGGGCTCACATTTGCTTCCTTAGGCCTCCAGTAACCATCCCCCATCTTAACCCTTAAAGTGCGCATCACTTCATATGAAGTGCTAGGCATTTTACCAGTCGACTGCGCTGCACTTCATATGAAGTGTTGGAGCACTACGCAAGATTTAAACGGCCCGCGGATACACGGGGTTCACCACACCTTCATCAGAGCTCTTGTAAACAGACGCCATTTTAAAAAAAAATCGTGGGCCAAACTCCCGGGTGTTAGGGGCCTCAGTATCGCGTAAGCTACCAAGCCTGACGCACGCAGCATGAGCTCACAGCACTGCTGTTCAGCTTGTGACCACAGCATCGCCTAAAAAACCAGCGTTGAATGTAATGAAACGCCATTTTCTGGGTGAGTCCCGGAGGCTCCCCGGAGCTATCCCAGGCTGATATGCTAATGTCAGACTTTGGCATCAGTCATGTGTATGGAGTTCTTAGGCCTACCGGGAACCACGGCCAGAACCGGGCCCCCTCAGAGAGGCAAGGGGAGCAATGGCCTATAGAAGCCCCCGTGTGGTTGGAAGCATTCTATGTCTGCCATCGACCAGGACAGGCACCCAGAAAGGTAAGCGCCCCAAAACAAACCCCTATTCTGGTTAAAATTGCTACCAAAGCCGAACTAGTGGATAGAACTCCCCAAAGAAAAACGAGCAAACTAGTGTGACGTCACACGCTGCCGCGCCGCTGTCTGCGCAGCTCCCCCCTCCCCGGGAGGGGAAAGGGGAGCCCCAGACCCTCCGCGCCGGCTACCCACACCTCAGTTCTTGAGGCTGGATGTCAAAAACGCGAAAAAAACGCCGACCGGAGGGAGGGAGGGATGCCGGGGAGCCTCCGGGACTCACCCAGAAAATGGCGTTTCATTACATTCAACGCTGGTTTTCTGGGGGGAGCCCCGTCGGCTCCCCGGAGCTAACTACCCACAGACGGAAAAAAGAGGGACTTACCCGGGAGGCGGTCGTCGCTCACTCCTCAACTCGAAGCCGAGACAACTGGCTGCAACCGCCGACCCAAAGCAACACAGGCCCGCCGGGGCCCAGGAACATTGACAAGGTAACGAGCAGCCAGGACCCTGTTCGACCGCCAAAAACCCCGCGCCCGAATATCAGACCAAGACATATTCCCAAAGACGGCAGCAAGCGCCGCGAACTTCCGAACGTCATGGGCACGGGGATAGACCGCAGGCTGGCTGGACTTAATAACCCTGCGGACGACCTGAGAGACCCGCACCCGCGAACAGGGAAGAAGGGAAACCGGATCAACCCAGAGCGCGTCCCCGGACACAGAAGCCGTGGCGCGCAAATAACGGCGAAGCGCCGCAACCGGACACAAAACATGATGCACCCCGGCCTGACCAACCAAGCATCAACCACCCACGGACCCCTCCGGAACGCAGCAGTCTCATTCTTTGCCAGAAAAGAAGGAGACGGCTGCAAGCGAACAAAACTACCACCACGACCAAAAGAGCAGAAGCCCCTGCGCCGGAGGAGAGCATGAAGCTCCCCGACCCGACCCCCAGAGGCCAAAGCCAACAAGAAAAGAGCCTTGGAAAAACAATCCTGGACCGAAGGGGCCACAACAAAACGAGGAGACGAAAGGAAAGCGAGCACCCTGTCCAAAGACCAGGACGGCTCAGGCGGCGCATGAGCAGGCCGGAGGTGAAACAAAGCACGAGACAGCTTGCGAAACGGCGCAGACGTGACATCGATACCGAAAGCAAGCTGAAGCGGCTCCGCCAGCGCCGCACGATAGGAGGCGACAGTGTTAGGCATAAGATGACGGTCCTGAAACAACCACGAGAGGAAGGACAAGACCACCCGAACAGACAAGGAATGAACACGACGAAGACGCAAAAAGAAAGAGAAGGACCGCCAGGAAACTTCATACTGCCGCCGAGATGAAGCCCGCAGGTGAGACACCAACAAGGAGGCCACCTGATCACCATAGAGATGATGATAAACTCGAGTCAAAAATACCATACGCGAAGACTCGAGGAGAAGATCGAACCAGCCACGTGACGCACCGGCCCGATCTGCTGAAAGAGGCGGAGCCGCGGAAAAACCCTCGGGTTCGGACACCGAGCAACTAGCACCGGAAACCAAGGCTGGGCCGGCCACCAAGGGGCCAGAAGGACAACTCTCCCCTGGTAAGTCTCTAAGCGAGTCAGGACCTGGAGCAACAGCTGAACCGGGGGAAAGAGGTACAGGAACCTCCACCTCGACCAGTCGAGCCGCAAGGCGTCGACCCCGACGGCCTCGCGATCGGGGAAGGGCGCCGCATACACGGGAAGACGCCGCGACCACGCCGACGCGAAGAGGTCCACCTCGGGACGCCCGAACGTCTGGCAAAGCCAGCGGAAGGACTCGTCGTCGACCGTCCACTCCGTGGAGAGGGGAACGAAGCGAGACAGGGCGTCCGCCAAGACATTGGACACGCCCCGTACGTGAACAGCCAGGAGAGCCAAACCCCGAGAACTCAGCAGACGAGTCACCCGAAGCGACCAACCCCAAAGAGACAAGGACCGCATCGAACCCCCGCGGTTCAGGCAATGAACCACCGGAGAGCAGTCCGAATGGAGCCGGATCGTTGATCCGCGGGCCACCCGAATCCTCCGAAGAGCAAACCACACCGCCGCGAACTCCCGCACCGTGCTGTGAGCTCGACTAAAGGACGGACCCCAACGCCCCTGGCCGGCCTGGTGAGCACTGGTCACAAAACCCCAGCCTAGAGACGACGCATCCGTGTACACATCGAGCGAGGGCTCGGGTAGGCGCCATGGCACCGAACCCCGAAAAACCCGAAGAGGAAGCCGGTGACGCAGCAACCGACGCAAGGCCCCGGGGGTCGAACCTTGCGATCGCGAGAGAGGCGGAAGGGGTGACCCCGAAGGAACCAGAACAGCCGACGAAGCCAAACCCGACCCGGCGGGTAGACCAGCATCGCGAAGTTCAGGCTCCCGCACAGCCCTCGAGCAACCGCCGGGGACCCGAGGGCCCACCAGAAACAGACGAAGGCGGGACCGCAGCCGCTGGAGAGACGAGGAGAGGAGAGGAGAGACAAGGAGGAGGTGCGAGAGTCCCAAACGAGGCCCAGCCAAGTCCGAACCTGAGATGGAACCAGATGGGACTTCCTCCAGTTCACCAAGAACCCGAACCCGGCGAGCTGGGAAAGAACCAAATCCCTGGCTAGCAAGCAAGCGGACCGGCTGGGAGCCCAAACCAGCCAGTCGTCGAGGTAGGCCAACACCCGAACTCCTAGGAGACGCAACCGAGCCACGACTACCGTGTAAGGCGCGTGAACACGCGAGGTGCCAGGTTCAACCCGAACGGGAGACAACGAAAGCAGCGGTAACTGACGCCCCACCACAAAACCGAGCCAGTCCCTGAACCGCGGATGAATCGGGACATGCCAATAAGCGTCCCGGAGGTCCAGGGACACCATCCAAGCGCCCGGCTCCAAAAGGAGCCGAACCTGAGACAGCGTAGTCATCCGGAAGGAGGGGCAATGAACCCAGGGGTTCAGACGGGACAAGTCCAGAATGAACCTCAGGTCCGCGCAGTCCCGTTTCGGAACCGGAAACAGACGGGAAACCCATCTGAGGGACGACGTCGTTTCGACGACGCCAAACGTACCCACTCCAAGACGACGCGACGGAGCGCAGGGGAAGAACTTGCCCTGCCAGCCCCGACCCCCCCAAAGGGGAAGGGGCCACCCAACGCCACCGCAGACCGCAAGACACGACCTGAAAGGCCCACGAATCGTGGGACCAGGCGCGGGCGAACAGCGCAAGCCGCCCCCCCCTCGCCCGTCAACGGGGCAAACCGCGAAAGGCCGGCGACCTTACGAGACCAGAACCCCGCACAGAGCGAACACCGCGCCGACCAGACGAGGGCGGGTCCGCAGCAGGAGCCGAACCCGAACCTGACACCAGAGGCCTACCACGACGAGAAGAACCCCGAGCTCTGGCACGACCCTTCCGGGAAGACCCACCCCGGGACCCCCGGAAGACCAACAAGTCCGACATCGGACGACAAGCCGCCGACGCAGCCTGAATAAACTGCGCCACGGCCGACTCCGCAAAAAAAGAGGACAAAAGGGGGAAGAACGCCTAAGAGCCAGAGCCCAAGCAGATTCCACGGAGGAACCCAGCACCGCCTGCCGACACGCGAGACGGGAAGCATAAAACAGGGAAACCGCATCCCGCAAAATCGGCGTGAACAGCTTCAACAAGGCAGCGAACGAGCGCGCAGCCGAGGACAAGGCGCCGGACCCTGGGACGGACCCAAGCGTCCTCACATCCTCCACGAGCCAATCCGAGGACAGCTCCAGGATGGAAAAGAACCGCAAGGCCGAAGCCAAAAGGCCCCGGGCGCGCAAGTCCTCCGCAACAAGCGCCGCCGAAAGGACGGGAACCTGCACATGGAGCTGAAAACGCCCACATCGTGGGGGAGGGCAGGGGCAAACAAGCACTCATTCAGGTACTCAAGCTCGCCCCCCAGGAAAACCTGAATCACCGTGGAAGCTTCCCGCACTCCAACGTGCGGGAACGACAGAAGGAATGCCAGGAATCCAAAACAAGCAAGGGGCAGGCTGCTAGCCAGGAAGACTCCGGAACCTCGTAACGGAGCCAGAAGGGAACGAAGTCCCAAACCCGAACTCAGAAGGATCCAGTTCCGAGGCATAATCCGGGTCCCGCAGGAGGTAAGCTGCAAAGGCCGCTCTCACCTCACCAGGTTGGATGCGATAAGCGAAAACCTCCGGAAAGGCGGAACGACGAACCGGGGGAACACTGAACCGAACCCGGGGAGGGGCCGACACCAAATCCAACTCGTACGCAGAGGGGGGGAAAAAAGAGAACCCCACTCCTGTAACAATAAGCCCCGCTCTGAGGGAAGGAAAACCCAGGCGGGGTCCAGCGGAGCCCAAAGCCCCCAAGTCAGCCCCTCCCCAGCCTCGAGGTCCCCCACAGGACCCGAGGACCTGTAAGAGGACTCGCACTCAGGTAGTCCCAGGCAGGAGCTGCTACCGGCGCCCCCAAAACTACCAATCGAACTTCTATAGCTGTACCCCAGGGACGTGTACACTCACGGGGACCTAGCAGGGGCCACCATCGAGTATAACCGTGAAAGGGTTAGAACTAAGGAATGAATATGAGAGAACCCCCACCAGGCAAAAACAAAAAGAAAAACAAAACCCGCAAGAGGACAGCGAGCCCCAGGGAACAGAGCCGGCCGCTATGTCGGGAATACAAGCTGTGCAGCACCCTGCGCCCCTACCAGTGCAAACTGCCTCTTACCTGCCAGTAACAAGGGAGAACAGAACACCCAAGAGCCCAACAGGCGGCCGAAAAACCGAAAAAGGTAAAACGGACCAGCAGAGGCAGATCCCAAGGAGCCTGTGGAAGGTGGCCCAAGCCAAGGGTAGTACTACAGGGCACCTAGGGAAGGAAACGCTAGGCGCATGCAGCCCGAGTACTAAAAATTACTCCTGGCTCTCTCACCCAGAAAACAAACACCACACGCAAGCACAGTGTTGTAGCGAACACCGGAGCCAGAGCACACGACCTTCGCCTATAACATCAGCCTCAAGAACTGAGGTGTGGGTAGCCGGCACGGAGGGTCTGGGGCTCCCCCTTCCCCTCCCGGGGAGGGGGGAGCTGCGCAGACAGCGGCGGCAGCGTGTGACGTCACACTAGTTTGCTCGTTTTCTTTGGGGAGTTCTATCCACTAGTTCGGCTTTTGGTAGCAATTTTAACCAGAATAGGGGTTTGTTTTGGGGCGCTTACCTTTCTGGGTGCCTGTCCCGGTCGATGGCAGACATAGAATGCTTCCAACCACACGGGGGCTTCTATAGGCCATTGTTCCCCTTGCCTCTCTGAGGGGGCCGGTTCTGGCCGTGGTTCCCGGTAGGCCTAAGAACTCCATACACATGACTGATGCCAAAGTCTGACATTAGCATATCAGCCTGGGATAGCTCCGGGGAGCCGACGGGGCTCCCCCCAGAAATGCCAAAATATACTTGTTCATGCTATTATGTAGCGATGATGTTATTACAGAAGACCCCTGACTGTGATAAAAGTGAACAGGGTTCTGATAATAGCAGGATTGCGATGATATTTAGCGCTGTGCGCCATGGAGGGAGAAGTAATGCTGTGGGAGGGAGGGTGGTGGCGATGTTTTCTGACTGTGTGTGGCCACCTTTTATTGACTGCACTCAGCATACCAG
>WNGS01000690.1:11595715-11616502 GCA_020271785.1 Procambarus virginalis | reverse complement strand
CAACCTCTGAATATTATCCTTTACCTGCAATTGTTGTTTATGAATTTATAGAATAGACCTGGTTCTGTTTTACATTTGTCTGCAATCCCTTTTTCAAAATTTCTTTCTCTGCCTCTCTCCTCACTGCCGTGTAGTTGTTTCTCGCATCTTTGTATCGCTGATGATTGGGGTTGGCCTCTTCCTGTATTGATTCCATTTTTGTGTCTTTTGGTCTCTGGCCCTCTCGCACTTTCTGTCGAACCAATCCTGTTTCCTAGTTCTGCTTCTCTGTTTTGGTATAAATTTTTTTGTGCCTTTATCATATATTTCACAAACTTGACATACATCTCATTCACCTCCTGCCTAGCAACAAGTCTGTCCAATATACTCCCTAAAAATTTTCTAAGGTTGCCATAATGTCCTCTCCTAAAGTCAGGTTTTTCAATTGCATCGACCATCATATTTTCTTCCAGATTATAACGCATTGCATACTTTATCCTCAAAAAGACATGGTCACTTTTACCCAAGGGAGGAAGGTACTGAATGTCAAATATTTCTTCCTCCTTCCTGGTAAATATCAAATCTAGCATGGAGGAACGTCACCTTCCCTCATCCTCGTAGCTTGTTTAACATGTTGATACAAGAATGTTTCCAGGATGAGGTCTACAAATTTACAGGTCCAGAAATCTTCTGTTTTAGCTTCATATGCTTCCCAGTCTATGGATTTCAAGTTGAAGTCGCCGACTATCAACAGTCGTGAACTATCGTTATCCGCTCTCTCGCTATGATCTCTCTCATTATCGTTATAAGACCTTCTCGTTTACTATCTAGCTCCTCCTTTGACCATGTGCTGCTTAGCGGTGGACTATATGCATTTATGATCACTAGTTTATCATCCTCATGGCAGATCTCTAGTGCTATTATGTCAACTTCTTGTGGATTGGTAGTCATTATTTCGTTCACTTTAGGTGTTCTTTCACCAGCACAGCAACGCCGCCGCCTTTCCTAATTTTTCTGTCCCGTCTCCAAATTGATAGCCCCTTGGGAATATGACCTCATTTAAAATAACATCTTCAAGTTTTGTCTCCGTGAGTGCAACAATGTCTGGTGTCTGCAGCTGTATTATATCACTTACCTCCAGTATCTTTGACCTTACTCCATCTATGGTGGTGTATGCAATCTTCAGGAACTTGTTCCCATCTCTTATTTTTCACTCCCCCTTTCTCTAATGATTTTGTTGGTTTGCTTTTATGTACCACTTTACTGGTCTGCCTACCCCTATCACTTTGTAGAAAAAAGAATTGATTTCTTCTTCATTCCTGCTCTCATTTAAACGTTTTGCCTCGGCGAGGTTCAGTTTCAGCTTCTCTCTATCTTCTTTTCAAGATCTCGTCTTAACGACCACCCTTTCCCATCCTCAACGCTTTGTAATTTTCTGGCATTCCTTAGTACTTCTTCCATCTGTTTGGCACCGTTTAGGGTGATCCTCAAAGGTCGATCTTTCCCTTTTACATATCTGCCTATTCTCCTGTAGTCGCACACATTCTCTTTGGTTGTAAGACCTTCCACGAGGCCAACAATTTATCTACTACTTTTGCTTCTTTCTACAGCTCTTTCTGACCTAGATGTTATCTCCTTTCTTTGCATCCAAAAATGATCAGGGACTTACTCCGATCACTGTGGTTTTGCACCAACTTTGGTTTAGATGCCAATTCTTTTCTCACTTGTGTGTGTGTGTGTACGTGTGTACGTGTGTGTGTGCGTGTGTGTGTTGTGTGTGTACTCACCTAGTTGTGGTTGCGAGGGTCTGCGGCTCTTTGTCCCACCTCTCACTGGCAATTAACTGATGTACATATTCCTGAACCTACTGGGCTCTATCATATCTGCATTTGAAACTGTGTATGGAGTCAGCCTCCGCCACATCACTGCCTAATACATTCCATCTATTAACTACTCTGACACTGAAAAAGTTCTTTCTAACATCCAGTGGCTCATTTGGGTACTAAGTTTCCACTGTGTACCCTTGTTCGCCTACCACCCGTGTTAAACAGTTTATCTTTATATACCCTATCAATTGCTATGAGAATTTTGTAGGTAGTGATCATGTCTCCCCTTACTCTTCTGTCTTCCAGTGGCATGAGGTGCATTTCTCGCAGCCTGTCCTCATAACTCATGCCTCTTAGACCTGGGACTAGCCTATCGGCATACCACTAAACTTTTTCAAGCTTCGTCTTGTGCTTGACAAGGTGTGTGTGTGTGTGTACGTGTGTAACATACACGTACTTGTGTGGTACATGTGTACTACATAATTGTAAGGCGTTTGCTGAATTAGAAAAGTCGGCTAGCAGTCCACCCTTAACGACACAATTAACTCATTACATAAAAATACGTGGCTGTGCAACAGTGTGTGGGAATTGGGGAACTGGTGTGCATTCAGATGACTGGTGAGGACCAACAATGACGTAGAAGGATGGCACCAGCTTCTGAATCAAAGGGCAGTGAGGGACAACTTGGCTTTATATATTTTAATTCCTTACTGTACCGTGAGGCGTCCCTGGTAACTTGCAATACCAACTGGTTTTTGATCAAAAGCTAAAGTCCAGTCGCCGCAAGGGCAATAAAGAGAAACAGGAACATTTGTGGTAGCTTTGGGACCATTACGAGGAAAAACAGATAAGCACCTCACAGTTCCTCAAGGAATGTTCGCGTTTTATCCCAGGAAGTGCCTGAACTAGAATTAGAAAACAGCAGTCTGTTTACTGGTTGTTATTTAACTTGAGTTAGTTGTAAATGATAATGTAAAAATAGCCACTGAGAACTGATGAGTTGGCCAAGACTTTTGCTCGTAAAGAGGGAATTGATTACCAACTTGGACTGCCTTTGAGCAGCCTGAGGGCAGCAATATCCCAGGAACATCAACTAAATTTCGGAGACTTGAGGCAAAGTGAAATTCACACCAGTTACTCCATCTATCATCATTCTATTATGCAGGAAGAACCGCACGTCTATGGGTCATCCAATAATGTTAGCAGACTTCTAGATGTTACCACTGCTAGGCTTAGGCTCGGCTACAAGTACCTCTGGGAGTTTGTAACATCTGCTGATGTAGATTTGACTAAATGTAAACTCTGTCTTGACTAAAACTCTGATTTGACTAAATGTAAAAGAAATGTGTAAGTACTTCATTCATAATGATGTGCTGCCCGAAATCTTAGCGAAGTATCCAAAATAACTGTATCCAAGTAACTGTGTGACTCACCATAGATGTAAAGTGCCTGAACACTTTATAATGCTTTGGTTCGCTTCCAAATAATGGAAGCGCTAATTATATGAACAAGTGCCATGTATATATTCAGACGAGAACAACAGCGAACACAAACCAGCGCATATACGAGCGGAATGGTTTGAATGTACAAACTTCTCAGTGAACGAAGTTGTTTCTAGCCCGGTATCCGAAATTGCAGTAGACGACTTGACCAGTCCCCGAGCCGGACCACCATCATCCCTGCCACTATCTTAAGAGTCACGCTGCTCCGGTAAAGCCCAATTGCTATTGAAAATTTCATGTCTGTAATGAATTAAACTTACATAATTGAAACGATTATAGGTATCCATCTGACCGCTGGCCAGGTAGCCTTTAGAAATTGTTTCCTAGATCAAAAGTGGGTCATAAGGCCTTTGCCACAACTCCTCCTGACCAGTTGACTATATTATGTACTCGGCGTATGTCCTGTGATAGTGGAAAGGGTCTTAAAGATAAAGTTGGCTCACGACGTCCAAAATTTTGTCAGGTAAAGTTACGTGATTAATTAGTTTAAACTCTTAACCCCTTGCCCCTAACGCTGTG
The DNA here is from genome assembly GCA_020271785.1 of Procambarus virginalis. Classification (NCBI taxonomy): domain Eukaryota; kingdom Metazoa; phylum Arthropoda; class Malacostraca; order Decapoda; family Cambaridae; genus Procambarus; species Procambarus virginalis. Next base: position 11,612,676 of record WNGS01000690.1, on the reverse strand, counting down.
CGTACTAGTGGCTTTAGGTATTGTATGTACTACCTCTTATCTTTAAATCTAAGAGAATGTACTGTAACTATGTATGTACTGTTCCTAAATAAATTATTATTATTATGATGGGTTTTGCCTTGGCGTGAGGCTGGTGTGGCTTGCTACTGACCTCACGATGTCATGCATGTGAGGAAATATAAGTTAGCGGTCATGTTTGGGTCATCGGACTACAGTACCAATTCCTCGGTGCTCGTGGTTCACTGGTAAAGCACTCGCCCGGTGTTTCGAGAGCGCTTTGGACTGGGTTCGTATTCTGGCCGGGGAGGATTGACTGGGTGGCAATCCTTAACTGTAGGCTCTCTAAACCCAGCAAATGACCGAGTTGTTAAGTGATTTGGGGGGTCGTATTCGGGGGGAAAATGTTGATTATAAAGTTCAGGCTGAAACACTGCATGTGCTAGTGGCTTTATACCAATGTAAGAACTCTTGTATATTTATACAAGAGGTATTGTAGGCTTTAGGTATTGTATGTACTATCTTTAAATCTAACATTATGTATGTCTTTACCTGAATACAAAATCTAAATATATAATTAAATAATAGAAAATCAAATCAATGTTTATTCAAAACAATGTGTACAATTGTAGGGACAGGAGTTACACAATGTATGAAGCTACTATTACATTAAGCATTTTGGCCGAAATTTCTCCTGAACATCGGAGGAGTGTTATGCGAGGAGACAAAGTCCGAGGAAGGTTTTGGGTGTTGAGCTGATGGAAGAGGGAGAAAGGGACTTTGTACCAGTGTTGGAGAATATTTGATTCTATAGGATTCTTCTGTAGAAAAGAGGGAGCACTGCTTGAGACTAAATGTCCTTTCCTGCACCAGATTGGATTGTACTTTGCCTCACTTGTGTGTTTTCTTTTATAATTTGTGTAGATATGGAAGAATGTATCGATTAGAAAATGGCTAAAATTACTAAAAAATGCAAATAGGGAAAATGAAATAATGTAAGGGAAAAGTGAGTTAGTTGTAATTAAAATCAAAGTTTTGTGTAGAGTTACTGTATTTGGATAGAAAAATCAAATTTTTTACTTGGTGTTCAGTTAGTAGGGCATTTATCATAGAATGAAAAGAAATGTATTTAAATTGTGACAACAATGTTAAATTTTAGAGGAGACGAGTTGTAATAAATGCAAAATAAAAAAAAAATTCATATTAAAAATGTAATAGGCATAAAAGGTAAGTATTAAAATAATGTATTGGGAATTGCAAGTCACACTGTTACTCACATGTGTCTAGAGTCGTACAGTACCTGTCTATTGGTAGGGTAACCTTAATATTTTTGTGATTGCATTATGGCTATTTGTCCAAACATACAGTACTGAATTTATTTCTAATTACTGATGGAAGATTCAGCCAGTCAATTTCTGATGCTAAGTATTCTTGAAGCATTTAGTTGTGTATTATTCCATCTGTCTTGCAGTCAAAGATGCTCTGAATAAAGTGGGTTTTAGCTTGACATATTTGACGAAAGCTCAATTTGTTGTAATCTACAGGCTGGGAAGATGTACACAAAAAGACAGATGGTGTACCCAGACAAGAGGAAGGGTTTGGTACCAAGCAGATGATTCCCTTATGCATTTCTGTTGGAAGGACCGTGGCACTGGAACAGTTGAAGAGGTAGGACATTTACATCAATTGAAAGGCAAGGCAGTTTTATCTTTAGACTATGTTTGGTAACCATTGTAACCATAGTAGGGCAAAAGTATTCTAGGTGGCTGTCAAACTGCTGAAATAATGCATGGATTTTGACGGACAATCTTGTATTAAAAGTGATGCTTTTGGTAGTTCAGTATAAAATCTGCACGGACAAATCTGACCCAAATTTTATTTGGCAAGCACTTGCATGTATAGATTGTCAAAATCTTAATTATTTTTTTTTAATGGAAATGTGGTTTGAAAGCATAAATGTTAAAGTAAGCTGTTATTTTTCAGGATCTGATTATTTTCCCCGATGACTGTGAATATAAGCGTGTGTCACAGTGCACCACTGGTTGAGTTTATGTACTCAAGTTTAAATTGTCAAGCAGACGACTCTTCTTTTGGATGCAGGTAAAAAAAATAGTGTACTTGTATATGACATTGAAATTTTGGTTGTTGATAAATTGTTATAGAAGGGCAAAATGTATTGGTAAATAAAGACTAGTAGTTTTAAAGTAGAAAACTTTTAAGTAGAAATTGTTAAGTACTGTAGTAGGTGTTTAAATTTACAGCAAATGACTCGATATAAATGAAATGTAGCATATCATGAACTTCCACATTATTTGCATACTTTAAGGTTTTGCCTCCATAGGTGATAAGATTGCTGAACTAACCAATGGTAATTATCTAATGTGCTGAGGGCTAGATGGTGCATTGTGAATTGGAGTTTACAATAATGTGCTGGAAGGTAATGCACCATCTATAGCAGATAATAAAACATATATACAGAGACCATTTTGGTAATCATACCCAAACAGTTTATATTACAAATGCAACACTTTTTTGACTTTAGGAGCCCAAGACGGACAAGGATGATGAGCAGTCTCGCAAAGTGAATGAACTACTCGATAATCCACCGGCTCCAGGGTCACAGCGCCCATCTGGGTCAACTGCAAATCCTGCCCTGGGATCGGAAATTACCAATTTAAGGGATTCTGATATCCAAAATCTGTTTGGGAATATTTCACAACAACAGCTGATGCAGATTTTGGGAAGTGGAATGTCCAGTTTGGCAACACTGCTTGGTCCAGGGTTAGTTTATTATATAAATATGTATTAATTGAGACAACCTTGTATAAATATTTCTTTAAATAGTTTAGTAGCAAGTTTGACAAGATTTTAACCAGGAGTAGTAATGAACTTAACAGAGTATTGAAAGAAATTTGGCATGTCATTTTAGTGTAGAATAGTATAAATACTGTAAAACTAAACTCAAATATGGCAGAAATGCTTTCAGAAAGCAAGTAATTGGAGATTTGGGGAGCATTTTCTATTAAGCGTACAGTATTTATTGTAATTTCAAATGATTCGTTTGATTGGTTGAGAAGAGGTTTGGTCTTTCTAGTTTTGGTACAGAATTTGCCGAGTACTATAGAGCTGTATTCATGATGGCAGATATGTTAAAGTAAATAGTGTTGTTTATATAATGTGGTGGGATATATGTTTTCAAATATGTATTTTGTCTGTTGGGCTTGTACTGTTACTTATACTTTTGATCCTCCTTTTTGTTTTTTCATGGAAAAACATCATAAATGTTGAACCCATCTTGAGGAGTATTTTTAGTTGTTAAATCATAATAATTGGTTGACATTTTTATTTTCAAATATTTGCAGTAGGTCTGGCAGTGGTGGGGGTCGAAGCGGTAGTGGAAGTAGCAGCTCAACTTCTGCCACAACAACAGCTTCCACCACTCCAGCTACCACCACCACCCCGACACCTGCACCTACCCCTGCTCAAGGTATAGTAGAACATAAAGATGTAAATGTGTTTGTAAGACACTATAGAAATTAGTCTTAAACTTGAAACTCACATCAGGTTGAATCCTGTTCTAAATGTTGGTACAGCACCGAGAACAGCGATGGCCTGGCATCTTTCAGGGGTCAACATTATATTAATGATATAAGTGGTTGGGCCCCCATTCCCTCGCATGTCTTTGTATCCCAGTTCTTGTGCAATAGTTATCCCCTCTGTGTGCTTTACAATATATAGTTATAGTGACTTGGTGTGTCTTCCTATTAATGAGCATATCTTACTGTTGTAAGCAAGTAGAAACATACATGACGTATACAGTGGATAACAACTTGCAAGATTTTTGTAATGTTTAGGTTTTCATGTCTCTTTGGTTTTATATTGTATACTGTTGTTTATCTATAGAAAACCCCTTGGAATTTGATTACCAAGAGATCGAAAACTTTGAGTCTGGTTACACATACCTGAACACTTGAAAAAAAAAATCACTTTACAATTGAAATGGGTGAAGGCACATAATGACATTTTATTACACTATGTGTATTTTAATTAATAGATACAGTATTGTATTCTGTAATTGTTGTTATACAATATTTTAATCCTCAAAGTTTTCATACAATAATGTCAAAGGCCAGTTGTATTGAATTTAATCCAAAATGCAAAAGAATACATCCAAAATGTATGGTTACTAACATTGCAGTTGAGGAAAGTAGCTCAACAGCTACTATTGTTTTTGAGTAGGGCCTTCCTCGGTGAGTAACCAAGCCTGGACCAGGGCTCACCCAGACACTTGCAGACTTTGATCTGCATAGTGACAATGTAAATTTAATGTTTTAATAAACAAATAAGTGACTTTATGCAGACGCGCGTCTGAAAATAGATATACTGCAAGTCTTCATATAGATCAAATTAAAAAGAAGCCAAAGAAGAATGTCATTGTGGAATAGCTGAAGGTTTGTTTAGAATATTTCCAATTGTTGGGTCAATCCCACCAATGGACAGAATCTTTCATTAGGGGTTTATTATTGTTGTTGAGAAAAGTTAGTTATTTATGTATATAATTTTTCAGATTCTGCTAGAGGTGGGAGCAATAGCCGGGAAAGTAATAGTACCACTCCTTGCAGTGGCAGTATTGTGCCCATTCAGTTGTCAGATTTACAGTATATGCTTTCTGGCATTTCTGTTCCACCGGATGTGTCAGGTTCACCCTGGGTTGCAGGTAAGACAAGTTGCTAGTACTTGTATGAGGGTTGGTTTGGTGAGAAATGACGCAAAGTCTTCAGTTTTGAAAGGAAATTATTTCCTAGCATCAAGGTTCTTTAAGGAGATGGTTTTGAACTGGTAGGGTCAATAGGTTTATTAGGAAAGTAGTGTTGTGAATTTATCATAAAATTAGAACTACATTAAGGTGGAAAGATAGGTTGCAAGAAGAACATTGGGATTTTTATACCAGTAGGGCATAGGTCTGGCTCAGATACTGTAGGCAAAAAGATAGTTTTTGAAGTATTGGCTAAAGTTTTATCACACATATTGTAACAAGGTTAAGGGCAAATTTGAGGGAGAGGGGAAATTTACATTATTCAGTATTATCTTTCGTGCTGTACCTTATATTTTCAGTCTTTTTTCCAAACTGAGTAATCTTCAACTATCATTGTACAAAAGCATTTGAAAGATGTATCCCCAATATTGTTTTAAAGTTCTGTCTTGTTATTTTGTAAATACTTTTAAGTTATAATTTTTATAGACATTCCCTGGTATGATTAACAAGGAAATTATCACTTGATGCTTTTCCTCATCTTTAAAAGAGGTGTCATGACCTTTTACAGAAGGTTTTAGTGAGCAATACATATCATAGGCGGTCACACATTTAATTGATACCCATTGTAAGAATTTAGTATTATTCATGACCACTCTGATAAATCTGATAAATGTACCATAAATATAGATTTTTAGTTGTATTTGTAAAGCTTTGTTTTTCCAAAAGTGGATGTGAGTTCGGCCATGACTGCAGAAGCTCTTCAGCCGATCTTGACCAATGAAGATTTTGTGAATCAACTTTGCCCTTATCTTCCTGCAACGTCTGATGAGTTACCTCCTACTGAACAACTCCGAGGAACGGTCACTTCTCCTCAGTTCCAGCAGGTACAGTATGCATGTCTGGGTTTAATGTGTAGTATGTATATTAATACAGAGACACCTCAGTTTATGAATGCCCTTCTTTACGAACTTTTTTGGTTACGAGCCCAATTTCTTTGTGAAATCCGAATTGGATAACAAACTTTGCCTCGGGTAACGAAGTTTGTTGATACGCGTATACCCGACCTAACGCGTGGTGGCACAGCCACTGCGCCTCGGTTTACCAGTGCCTCCCGTCTAGTGACAATCATGCTTGAATTCTTTGTAAAGAATTTCAGTATTTTTTGAGTTTTTGGGTTTTTGAACATAAGTTATTATATATCTTGCCATGGGTCCCAAGAAAGTCGGTGGTAAGGTTGAACTTAAGAAAATAGTTGAGTTGAGACAGTAGAGGATGTCCCTTCCTCATTAAGAAAATGTGTGATGTATGGGAAGAACTGCAAAGTTTTGTTGAAAAAACTCGCTCAGATAAAGCTGTAACAGGCCATTGCATTGACCTTTTAATGACAATGCAATGTCTCACTACAGACAAGTGTTAAAATATTGGGAAAAACAAGTGTCTTTAGACAGTTTCTTAGCAAGACAAGCACGCAGTGAGCCACAGCCAGGTCCTAGTGGTACAGTACTCTTACAAAACAGAGTACCTTAGAGAAGTCATCACTTCCTGATGTTATAGTGGAAAGGGACTCTTTCCCCCCCCCCCCTCTAAACAGGAACACCTCTCTTCCTCCCTCCTCCCCTCCCCCTTCTTCATCTTCCATATGCCAACAAGAGTCATCAGTAAAGGTAAGCAATACCGTGTACATACAGTACTCTAGTACTCAAGATTTGGGTGAATTAAGTATAAAATTGACTTTGAAGTTAATATTTTTGGTGTGTGGAATGGATTAATTAAATTTACATTATTTCTTATGGGGAATTTGCTTCGGTTTTCAAATTTTCGCCTTACGAATCGTCTCTGGGAACGGATTAAACTCTTAAATGGAGGTACCACTGTAATTGTATTATATATAGTTAATATTATGTACTGAAGGGCACCTAGCATCTTCAATTAATGGATATACAGTACATAATTTGTATTCCCATGCATATGCATATACAGTACTCGTGTATGCATGTACATGCCCGTAATTTATGTGGCTTGAGGCAACTTTCTTGGCAAGATCAAACTTCGTAAGGTCATTGTTGTTCGTGAGCCACGGACGTAAAACAAACCTTGATGGTTTGTTTTACCTAAAGAATTTATATAATGCCCTTCCACTTTGTATATGTAACTGCAGCAAAGGACTATAATATAACTATCTTGAATATACCAAGGCTGGGCATGGACTAGAAGAAATCCCGAAACTCTCTGCAGGTACATGTTTGGTGGTGGTCGTGGCAGGTTGGTTTTTGACACCAAAATGCAGATGCACAGTTAAATGCTTTCAATACTTGTACGTAGTGTGAGTTTGCCTTAGGGGTAAATTTTGTTTACATACCGGTTGGACAGTACAAAAAATAAATGTGCAATTCAAGGGTTAAGATACATTATCTTCATGTACTTGGTTTTATCAGAGTACATCAGGTGCTAAATGTCTATTCTTTCAAGTTGCCAATACAGTGGTACCTCAGTTTAAGAGTTTAATTCGTTCCTGGAGACAGCTCTTATTCCGAAAAACTCGTATTCTGAAGCTAATTTCCCCATAAGAAATAATGGGAAATGAATTAATCCGTTCCTGACTACCCCAAAAACCCCATATCAAACTAAATTTTTATACCTAATTCATCTAAATAAACCTACAAAACTATGTTCAAGTTATTACTTACCTTGCTCTTGAATGCTGTAGGCGTATGGAAGATGGTGAGGAGGGGGGAGGAGGAGAGGAGTTACTGTTTGGAAGGGGAGTCCCTTTCCATTATCACATCAGGCAGTGAGGACTTCACTGGTATGCACACACTGGCACATTTTGCCTGCATACCACTAGGACTTGCTTGTCTTACTAAGAATTTCTCTAAAGACACTTGTTTTTCCCTACATTTTAACACTTGTCTGTAGTAAGACATCACATTATCATTTAAAAGGTCAATGCAACGGCCTGCTACAGCTTTATCTGGGTGAGTTTTTTCAACAAAACTTTGCAGTTCTTCCCATACTTCACACATTTTCTTAATCAAGGAGGGACATCCTCTACTGCCTCTACTCACAGCTATTTTCTTAGGTTGAACCTTATCAATGGCTTTCTTGAGACCCATGGTGAGATATATAATAACAAACTGTATAGTCAAATGACCAAAAATCCAACAAAACACTGAAAATCCAGGTGAAGAATTGATGTGGGATAGTCACTGGGCGCGAGACAATGGTAAACTGAGGGGTGGAGTGGCGGAGGGGCGACGATCGCCGATCGACCACGCGCTAGGTCGGCCTGTACGCGTATCAACAAACTCGCGTCCCGAGGTAACCCTCGCATTCCGAGACATAATTTTTGAGGAAATCCTGCTCATCTTCCGAAAAACTCGCATACAGGGACACTCGCATTGCGAGGTACCACTGTAATGCTAAATGAAAGTAAGCATGTATAACATGAAAGTACTGTAGTAGAAAGACGTACTAAAGTAATGATAATAAATATGTAGTATGGTTATTTTATCACCAAGCTGACATGGTCAACAAAGATAACCTGGTGGTGAACACACACAGGTCCATCTAAGAAGTGTTTGCAAGGTGGCAGAATACAGTGTTCTGTAAATGGATATCAAAGGGTGCTAAGGTGAAATAATTATCATGTTGACTTGTACAATACATTGTTCTAGAGTTGACGTACATGTTAGTGACTTAAGGATGTGTGGAATGTTATTTACATTTGCAAATATTGTATAATTTTGATGTATACCTGAAAATGAGTAATAACTACAGAATGTTAGTTTAAATTTAATCAATATTTTTCCAAAAGGGCTGAATGTTGTGTTATTGAAGGGAGTCGTCACATTTTTAAGAGTTTGATCATTCATTTTTCCCAACTTCACTGTGAAATTGATGTGTTACCATTTGGTATGATGGACAACTAGGAGAACCAGTGTATAGTGTGTTTCCATCAATAGATTGGTTCTCATTTAGAGTATTTATGAGACTGCAGCTCTTAAGAGTTTGTCAAAGGTGGGACCATGAGTGAATGGAGCTATTTGACTTTCCCCATGGGGGAAAATTGTAGTTTTAACACACTATTTTCTGTGATATCTTAAGCTTCTTCCATTGAACACTTTAGGAGATAATCAGAATATGCATTTTCATATGAAACATTTTTTTGAGGGATCCATGATTGGCAGGTTCAAAGTTGGAAGGTTTCACTCGAAAGGTCATTATTGTTCATATAAAAGCAAGTACAGTTTGTACTGTATTAAGTTGTTAATGGTATTTTCAGGCTGTGAGCTTGTTCAGCAGTGCCCTTCAGTCTGTGCAGTTAGGCCCTCTCATTAACCAGTTTGGTCTTGGAGAGGATGCTGTTTTGGCTGCCTCGTCATGTGATATGGAAGCATTTATTAAGGTTGGTTGCATACATTGTGTTCACTATGCATTGGCCAATACCTCTTACTAAGACTGTTCCTCTAAATATGTATATAATGTCTTGAGAAAATATAAGTAGAACAATATTTTATTTTGGGCTTGGACATTTACAAAGGTGTGTTTAGAAGCCAATGTTGTTTATAAGCATTTTAATTGTTTAAAATATAACGGATAGATTTGAGTCATTAGTATGAAAACTTTATATGGGAGAAGACTTTTAATGAGAATTTACAGTTTAAAAGGAAAACTGTGAAGGTGGATTTTCTGTTGGGGGAAGGAGGGGGGGGGGACATTTTTGTTAAACATAAAGCACTACTATCCTCGGATTTAGTAGTTGTCACCACGTGGGGTAGTAATGTAGAGCGGACACGTGTAGTCAGTACGGTTCGCAGGAATTGTATGTGCTAGTTTCGTTGAAAAGTTACCATTTTATTTGTCTGAACCTCTATATAGATACCATCTTCTTTGCATGTCTCGGTATTTACCGAGTCTGTATAACCAGGTCTGGGAGTCGTCATCGGTCCCTGAGGACTAGTTTGGTGCCGTTATACTCCCTATTTGGAAACCGGGGTCTCTCGGGACACCCTTCCCTAAGAACTTCCGTTCTATTGCCCTCACATGTTGTCTGCAAACTAATTGAATGAATAGTCAGTGATCGTCTGGTGTGGTTCTTGAAACACTTTCACCAACTTTCCCCTTCTCAATTTGGTTTTCGCAAGTGCCGCAGCACGACTGATGTCCTGGTGAACTTGAGGTCTATATTTGTACTGCTTTTGCTGCAAAGACCTCTGTTGTTGCTGTCCTTTTTGACCTGGGAAAAGGCTTATGACACCACCTGGAGATACCATATTGTTTCCCAACTTCGTTCTTTTGGCCTTCGTGGTAATCTCTCTCTCTCCCTCCAAAGCTTCCTCTCTCTTGTCGTTCCTTTAGAGTGAGGTTTGGTGCCACTCTCTCTCTGCCTCTTTTTGGGAATACGAAGTTGTATCCCAAAGTAAATTAGTATTCTAAGCACTATTCTTTTTCTTGTTGCCCTCAATGGTCTTTCCTCTCTACCTTCTGGGGTCTTCTCTGCTCTGTATGTCAATGATCTTACCCTCTGCTGTCAAGGTGATGATTCACCCCTCCTTCACCGGCGGCTTCAACTTGCGATTGATGACATGTCGTCTTTGGACACCAATCATGGCTTAAAGTTTTCTGCAACTAAGACTTGTGCTATGACTTACTTGGAAGCGTGTCGTTCTTCGTCCTTCTTCGTCGCTTTATGGTCATTCCCTTGTGTACAAAGATTCCGCTAAGGTTTTGTGGTTAATTTTTGACACTCGTTTGTCTTGGTCACCCCATATCTCTTACCTCCGAGTTGAATGCTCTAAGGCCCTTAACCTACTTGAGGTTTTGTCCCATACTTTTTGGGAAGCGGATAGGCGCACGTTCCTCTTTACATTCCTCTCTTGTACTGTCTAAACTCGATTATGGTTACCCTGCTTGTTTGTCTGCTTCTCCTCATACTCTTTGCCGTCTTGATGCTTTGCACCATAGTGGGTTGCGCCTTGGCTCTGGTGCCTTTCGTTTTACTCCTACTCTCGGCTTGTATGTTGACACTGGCTTCCTTTCTCTCCAGGACCGCCGTGATTGCTACTGTCTTCGCTACCTTGCGCAGTGCTTACAATACCCTCACTCTTGCCTATGTCGTGTTTTGACTTTTACCCCTCCTGTAGCTCCTGTCCCCCTTCACCCACCTCCCTCTTTCTGTTCGGTTATCTCGCCTGCAAAATTCTCTTTCGGTTAGTATTACCAATATTTCTCCTAGTGTTCCATCCTTGCCCCCCCGCGGAGGGTCTCCCTTCGTAAATCTCTGACCCACATTACTAAAGCTTTTACCCCTCCTACAGTTCTGAAATGGCTTTTCCTTGAACACTTCTTCCCACTCCCGCTCCAATTCCATCCTTACTGATGGGTCTTAAGTTTGCAGACGGTGTAGGCCATGACATAACTGTTGTTATTTCCTGACCACACTATATATGTCGCCTGCCTCTGGAGACTTAGCATCTTCACGGCAGAACTTTATGCCATTGTCTATGCCCTGCTTTCTGACTGTCCCTTGCAGTCACTTGTCCCTCGATAGAATTCTTGGTGAATGGGATACATTTGATGTCGTTTGCCTTATGCGTTTGTGTTCTCATATTGGCATCCTTGGTGATATTTAGCGCCCTCTGATTATTCCGCACATTTGATGGTGGTACATAGCCTTCCCGGTTTGGTGCCTTCTTTCGATAATGTTTTGAGAATTACTTACTCTATATAGATGCACATCAAACTGTAGGTTGTATCTTACCTGATATCATAGGTTACTGTGATATCACTGGGAAGGATGTTAATTGAGGTCATGGTGACCTGACCACATGCTGCAAGGATATTTGCAACTATTTGGTTAGTACCGACAAACTAAATGCTGGCGTATCGCCCACACTATGCAATAGAATACAGTAATAAGCTTTTGTCATCTCGTCACATAACTAGACATTTGATACTTTGCCTCATAGTTGTGAATTGCCAATATGGATACATACTCTTGACTGTGAAATATTTTTGATGATAAACAGAACCGATTATTTGAATGTTTAATTAATGACCAAGTGTTTGGACATGTATCCCTAGCTTTAAAATTAGATTTAAAAACCAATAGGATCTTGATAGTGTCTAGTTGTCGATTTAGTGTAGTTCATCGCCTGTAAATACAACTAGGACAGTAGAGCATACATGATATTTGGTATTGTATTTGGACTGTCAATAAAACAGTCATGGTACTATTTAATCAATCATCATTCATAGATTTTATTTCTTACTTTCAGGCCTTGGGAAAGAAGAAAGGTAAAGAGGAAGGCAGTAAAAAGGAAGAAGAGAAGGATGTTTCTGATAAAACAAAGGATCAAGATAAGGATGACGATGATGCCATGTCTGTTGACTAACTGGTTCCCATGGATATGTTTGCCTTAAATTTTATATCTTGTTTTACCATTGGCTACTTATGCATAGATTTGTAAAGGGACCTATGAGCTCACTGTGGAATTGCATGTCAAAGGTATTCCTTTAATATTTATCATTTAGGAGATAGTGAAGATATGTGCCATTATTACAGGAGTGTACTGTCAGCATCACATTTTCATTATTGTATTAGTTGATTTGTAATGTACAAGTTGGGATTTTTGAATGTAGTTTTGATAGTCTGAAGCAGGAGACTTAATAGAACACATTAAATAATATACACAAACATAGTAGTGTTAATAGCCTTTAGTAATCTTCAACAGTTGTGTGCACAGTAATAAGTGAGTGATCCCTCACTAGCTCTAGTTGCCCTTGGGAGGTGGTGATCTTTGGGGGATTTAAATACCCCGAAATTACCATCTCTTAAGGGTCTTGAGTTGTGGTGCATTGAGTTAAAGGCGTACCAGTTATGCCAGTTGCTGTAAGGCATCTGTGCTGGCTAGGGTTCGAATCTCCTGGTGGGAAAGTGTTCTAAGAGATCTATATATATATAATATATATATATAATATATATATCTGAAAACTCTCATCCCAGAAGTGATTTGAACCCATACTGCCAGGAGCAAGGCAACTGGTATGTACAGGACGCCTTAATCCACTTGACCATCACCACCGGACATAAGGAAGTGATAGTCGAAGCTATTTGAACCACTTCCCCGCCGGCACTCGGATGGTATTCTTGGGCATAGCATTTTATCAAATCACCTCATTCTTTGGGGCACACCTGAGGAACACAAATGCGAACGAGCCTGAATGGTCCCCAGGACTATATGCAAGTGAAAACTCAGTTGCATATAGTCCTGGGGCCAGGTAACATGTCTTGGGCTGACATTGGGAAGAGGGTCGTGGCTGGACAGTACCTCGTGACTGTTCCTGGACCTAGTCGGGCATGTGTCGCTTTGGGTCCGCGGCTTGGTGATATTTAGCGCCCTCTGATTATCCCGCACATTTGATGGTGCTACATAGCCTTCCCGGTTTGGTGCCTTCTTTTGATAATGACTTACTTATTTGAAGGATTTCTAGTATGATTTCTATGGTAATTTAGTAGTAGGGGATTTTCTAGTAGGATTTCTTGGGTAATTTCTAATAGGATTTTTAGGGGAATTTCTAATAGGATTTTTAGGGGAATTTCCAGTAGAAAATCTTCCACTGTACTTGTATGTACAATACAGTACAATACTTTGTATTGTACTGTATTGTACTTGTACAATAAAGTACAATACTTTGTACTGTACTCTGCATTGTACTTCACTTTAATGTATTGTACTGTACTGGACCTAGATTCAGGAAGCTCCGTGTATTTCTTCGTAAGTGGGTTTGCTACGAAGGTTCCTAAGTGTGCCCTAAGAAGATGCTTAGGTGCAATTCAATAAGGTCCACTTAGGAAGAAATTTGTTGGTTCACCTGCGTGCCGATAGAGGTCACTACTGTGTTTCGTTTGGCCAATCAGAGAGCAGCAACATTCTTCATATTGAAGATTTAGCGCTGGATTATCGGAGCTCTACTGGCTCCTATTTACGTCGAATTTTCTTATAAAAATAGTATTTCGAAGTAAAACAATGTTTTTTCAACTTCTACAGCCAGCACCGACATTGTAGTAAAGAAATATGTTACATTTGTTGTTTACCTACGTAATTCTAAGAGATACTGTGTAGCTGTCCTTGTTGCTCGGAAGATGCGCTGACAATCTTGTATATATTTACTGAATTTACCCAAGGGCCCAAACTATGTAGTGGCCTCGAAGAGGNGTGAAAGGGGCTGTCATTGTGCAGCAGTACTCCACTCTAGAGAGCACAAGCGTTTTAAAAGTGTCACCATCGTAGTAGTGTAGAGCGGACACGTGTAGTCAGTACGGTTCGCAGGAATTGTATGTGCTAGTTTCGTTGAAAAGTTACCATTTTATTTGTCTGAACCTCTATATAGATACCATCTTCTTTGCATGTCTCGGTATTTACCGAGTCTGTATAACCAGGTCTGGGAGTCGTCATCGGTCCTGAGGACTAGTTTGGTGCCGTTATACTCCCTATTTGGAAACCGGGGTCTCTCGGGACACCCCTTCCCTAAGAACTTCCGTTCTATTGCCCTCACATGTTGTCTGCAAACTAATTGAATGAATAGTCAGTGATCGTCTGGTGTGGTTCTTGAAACACTTTCACCAACTTTCCCCCTTCTCAATTTGGTTTTCGCAGTGCCGCAGCACGACTGATGTCCTGGTGAACTTGAGGTCTATATTTGTACTGCTTTTGGCTGCAAAGACCTCTGTTGTTGCTGTCCTTTTTGACCTGGAAAAGGCTTATGACACCACCTGGAGATACCATATTGTTTCCCAACTTCGTTCTTTTGGCCTTCGTGGTAATCTCTCTCTCTCCCTCCAAAGCTTCCTCTCTCTTGTCGTTCCTTTAGAGTGAGGTTTGGTGCCACTCTCTCTGCTCCTTTTTGGGAATACGAAGTTGTATCCCAAAGTAAATTAGTATTCTAAGCACTATTCTTTTTCTTGTTGCCCTCAATGGTCTTTCCTCTCTACCTTCTGGGGTCTCTCTGCTCTGTATGTCAATGATCTTACCCTCTGCTGTCAAGGTGATGATTCACCCCTCCTTCACGGCGGCTTCAACTTGCGATTGATGACATGTCGTCTTTGGACACCAATCATGGCTTAAAGTTTTCTGCAACTAAGACTTGTGCTATGACTTACTTGGAAGCGTGTCGTTCTTCGTCCTTCTTCGTCGCTTTATGGTCATTCCCTTGTGTACAAAGATTCCGCTAAGGTTTTGTGGTTAATTTTTGACACTCGTTTGTCTTGGTCACCCCATATCTCTTACCTCCGAGTTGAATGCTCTAAGGCCCTTAACCTACTTGAGGTTTTGTCCCATACTTTTTGGGAAGCGGATAGGCGCACGTTCCTCTTTACATTCCTCTCTTGTACTGTCTAAACTCGATTATGGTTACCCTGCTTGTTTGTCTGCTTCTCCTCATACTCTTTGCCGTCTTGATGCTTTGCACCATAGTGGGTTGCGCCTTGGCTCTGGTGCCTTTCGTTTTACTCCTACTCTCGGCTTGTATGTTGACACTGGCTTCCTTTCTCTCCAGGACCGCCGTGATTGCTACTGTCTTCGCTACCTTGCGCAGTGCTTACAATACCCTCACTCTTGCCTATGTCGTGTTTTGACTTTTACCCCTCCTGTAGCTCCTGTCCCCCTTCACCCACCTCCCTCTTTCTGTTCGGTTATCTCGCCTGCAAAATTCTCTTTCGGTTAGTATTACCAATATTTCTCCTAGTGTTCCATCCTTGCCCCCCCGCGGAGGGTCTCCCTTCGTAAATCTGTGACCCACATTACTAAAGCTTTTACCCCTCCTACAGTTCTGAAATGGCTTTTCCTTGAACACTTCTTCCCACTCCCGCTCCAATTCCATCCTTACTGATGGGTCTTAAGTTTGCAGACGGTGTAGGCCATCACATAACTGTTGTTATTTCCTGACCACACTATATATGTCGCCTGCCTGGAGACTTAGCATCTTCACGGCAGAACTTTATGCCATTCTCTATGCCCTGCTTTCTGACTGTCCCTTGCAGTCACTTGTCCCTCGATAGAATTCTTGGTGAATGGGATACATTTGATGTCGTTTGCCTTATGCGTTTGTGTTCTCATATTGGCATCCTTGGTGATATTTAGCGCCCTCTGATTATTCCGCACATTTGATGGTGGTACATAGCCTTCCCGTTTGGTGCCTTCTTTCGATAATCTTTTGAGAATTACTTACTCTATATAGATGCACATCAAACTGTAGGTTGTATCTTACCTGATATCATAGGTTACTGTGATATCACTGGGAAGGATGTTAATTGAGGTCATGGTGACTGACCCACATGCTGCAAGGATATTTGCAACTATTTGGTTAGTACCGACAAACTAAATGCTGGCGTATCGCCCACACTATGCAATAGAATACAGTAATAAGCTTTTGTCATCTCGTCACATAACTAGACATTTGATACTTTGCCTCATAGTTGTGAATTGCCAATATGGATACATACTCTTGACTGTGAAATATTTTTGATGATAACAGAACCGATTATTTGAATGTTTAATTAATGACCAAGTGTTTGGACATGTATCCCTAGCTTTAAAATTAGATTTAAAAACCAATAGGATCTTGATAGTGTCTAGTTGTCGATTTAGTGTAGTTCATCGCCTGTAAATACAACTAGGACAGTAGAGCATACATGATATTTGGTATTGTATTTGGACTGTCAATAAAACAGTCATGGTACTATTTAATCAATCATCATTCATAGATTTTATTTCTTACTTTCAGGCCTTGGAAAGAAGAAAGGTAAAGAGGAAGGCAGTAAAAGGAAGAAGAGAAGGAGGTTTCTGATAAAACAAAGGATCAAGATAAGGATGACGATGATGCCATGTCTGTTGACTAACTGGTTCCCATGGATATGTTGCCTTAAATTTTATATCTTGTTTTACCATTGGCTACTTATGCATAGATTTGTAAAGGGACCTATGAGCTCACTGTGGAATTGCATGTCAAAGGTATTCGTTAATATTTATCATTTAGGAGATAGTGAAGATATGTGCCATTATTACAGGAGTGTACTGTCAGCATCACATTTTCATTATTGTATTAGTTGATTTGTAATGTACAATTGGGATTTTTGAATGTAGTTTTGATAGTCTGAAGCAGGAGACTTAATAGAAACACATTAATAATATACACAAACATAGTAGTG
>WNGS01000690.1:11556499-11568433 GCA_020271785.1 Procambarus virginalis | reverse complement strand
GTGTTGACTTTTTGATGTGTAGTGCCTCGCTGATGTCGAGTCTCCTGTTATCGCTGTATCTATCGATGATTTCTGTGTTGCTTGTTAAGATTTCTCTGGTGATGGTCTGGTTGTGAGAGGAGATTATATGTTCCTTGATAGAGCCCTGTTGCTTGTTCATTATTTGTGTCATATCACCTCACCCAAAATGAATATAAACATGAAATGTTGTCATTATATAGGCTATATGCCCTTAGATCAGGGCTATAGCTGTATGGCGCCTTTCTGTGTTTCTGAACCATGTTGTCTGGTGTTATACTTTGGTTCCTCTCCCGTGTACTTCTCAAGTCCCTGTTATTTGTTTTTGAATATTTTGCCTGAAGTCTCGAGAAGGGAAATATGTCACATTTCAAGGATTGGATGAACGGGGTGGGAGGGGAGGTGTAGGAGAGGAGTGTGATTGTGGAGGGTCTGGTGCGGGTAGGGGAATGGTAGAGTGATGGTGGGGGAGAGTGATGGTGGAGGGTGTGGGGGAGAGTGATGGTGGAGGGGTGGGATGGGGGGGGTGGGGAATTAAGATAAGGTGTGGGTGTACACAAGGCCGCCCCACGCCACTCCAGTAATTAGCGGTCTCCTTAACTGCCCGCCTCGCGCTAATGACCGATAACAAGCGCCTTCACTACCGCCCGCCAAATACCTGACCAGTGCTTGGCTGGTTGCCTCGCTAACTGCCTCACTGACTAATAGTCCGCTTCACCAACTGCACAATCAATGACTCGCTCCACAAATACAAAATAAAAATACAATATCAGTATTAGTCCGACACATAATAGAGTTTATACATAGAGTCTGACGCGGAAATGAGCAACCCACCTAGCCAATATACATGTGGCATCAGCAGTATACAGGTGGTATATTGTATACATATACAGCCCGTCCTCCAAAAATGGAGTGGTAAATGTAAGAAGACAAATAAGTACAATTATGTACTATTCATAGCAGTTAGGAATTGTACTTATTTTCACTTAGTATTAAATCGTGCAGTCACATATATCGTGAATATTTGAGTTTACCTGAAAAACTGAATAGAAAACCACAACCTCACCTAACCGTCTTAGTTTTTGAAGATAATAATTTTATTGCTTCTTAATTACAATTAGTACTTAACCTATAGCTATATTGATATTACAGTTTTATAAAACTAATAAAACAAAACTAAAATATATCAATAAATTGTAAAGTAACTCAGGATATTTTAAAATTTTGTATAAAATCTATATTGTTTAATAAACCTGAAAAATAAATTCCTGATATTTAAAACTTGGGTATAGCAAATTGGGATTGAAAATTTCATCCTAAAATTCTGAGTGTCTTAACAGAAAACGAGAATTAAATCGGGGGAGGGAGTTGGGTAAATGTAACAGCCCCATAAGTGCAATTATGCACTGTTTATGACAGTAAGAAAGTGTACTTATTACACTTAGTATTAAATCGTACTGTCAATTCGGAGGATGGGTTGCCATATACAGGTGGCACTATAGCGGCACGTGCCGCCTGGTACCGGTCATGACGGTACAGAGAGGCGTGGACGATGAAGCCATCAGGTGGGGCCGGCCAGCTGTCAACAGTAACTCACCGTAGAGCTACCACTGGTAATTGTTTCATCACGCCGGTGCCTGCCAATGGTACCCCGTCCGCTCCACCACTCGCGGATTATGATTGGTCAAGAGGGTCCGGGTTTGAAAACGAGCGGCAGGTTCAGCGATGCCGAGGAGGCATAATCACGCATGATAAACAATTTATCATGGGAGTCAGATTGGTTTTCTTGAAGAGCTCGTTGGTCGGTTACGGTGTTGATATTGAGCGTCGGTGGTGGTGTTCCAAGATGGCGGCGGAGGGTTTATTTACCTGGCCGGAGAGGCAGGTTCCCGCCGTGAACGACAACTTTTGGAAACAAGGACGAAAGCTGTGGGAGTGGAGCGGGTGGTGAGAAGGTTTGGTACACGGCTGGAGCGGCGTAGCCACAATGGCTCTTTCTCGCAGGTACCATCGCCTTTCACGGCTCCACATTCGTCACGCTGCCGACCTCTTGTAGCCGCCCGCCGCCCCTCTCCGCCGCCCACTGATCCTCCTCCTCCTCCTCCTTCCATCTTCCGCCTGCATCTTCCGCCCGCGTCTACCGCCCGCATCTGTACTTGGTTCATCGTAGCTCCTCTTCACCCATCTTGCCTCCTCTTGGAAGCCTACGTCTGAGGATTTGGGCATCACAGCGAATTTGATGAATAAGGCGAGTGTGATGAGTGTGATACATACCTAATATGCTGAGTCTGATGAGAAGTATACCTAATATGCTGAGTCTGATGAGAAGTATACCTAATATGCTGAGTCTGATGAGAAGTATACCTAATATGCTGAGTCTGATGAGAAGTATACCTAATATACTGAGTCTGATGAGAAGTATACCTAATATACTGAGTCTGATGAGAAGTATACCTAATATACTGAGTCTGATGAGAAGTATACCCAATATGCTGAGTCTGATGGGAAGTATACCTAATATGGTGAGCCTGACTTCCTAGTCTGAGCTGTTCACGTTAGGAGTGACTTGTGTACGCTCATGTCAACGACCTGACTCAGCTTGACCCAACTGAACATTGGATGCATTACTAAACTTCTTTTGTATATCAAATCATCGATGGGGATTGTGGTTTACACTTCAGGAGTCATTATAAGCCTTTACCTGGCCACTTACGAAACCCGTACATCTTTCCTCGATCATAGAGGCTTAGTTGTATATATTGGAGAGTTCACGAGGTCGGAACCGGTGCGAGGTCGTCCTCGACTCAAGGTTATTACAAGTGTGGTTGTAGACGATCTCGTAAAGATCGTAAGCTCTTTAATGAACAAAAAACCATCCCGTTATGATTGAGGAAAGATGAAGAGACTTCGCAAGTGAACGTAAATCCTGTACCAGGTCTCAAACAGACCAATTTGAGGCAGCGTTCAATGCGTTTTTTTGTCTCTCTCTTTTGCTAATGTTTTGAGGGACAAATATGTGACTGGTAACGTGGTGAGGAGTTACTCTCTTCTCTATCTGTTAATATGTGTTTGTTGACATTGGTGCCATGATGTTCACGCTGTGAGAGTCTATATCTTGAATTGCTTGATTGTCAATCAAGCAATTCAAGATTGATTGATTGACAGTTGTGAGGCGGGACCAAAGAGCAAAGCTCAACCCCTGCAAGCACAACTAGGTGAATACATACACACACACACACACAAACACCAGGAAGCAGCCCGTAGCAGCTGTCCAACTCCCAGGTATCTATTTACTGCTAGGTGAACAGAAACACCAGAGTGAAAGAAACTCTGCCCGTTTGTTTCTCCCTCGGCCTTGAATCGAACCCGGGCCCTTAGGACTACGACCCCTGAGCGGTGTCCACTCACATAGGACGGGGGCTGTTTGTGTGTGTTGTGTGTGTGTGTGTGTGTGTGTGTGTGTGTGTGTGTGTGTGTGTGTGTGTGTGTGTGTGTGTGTGTGTGTGTGTGTGTGTGTGTGTGAAGGATTGGGCTCAAGTAGCGTGACCTCCTTGACCGCGGCCAATCTCTTGTGGTGTGTCGGCCATTAGTTAGAGCACTTACCAGGTTCCCTAGACGCCCTGCATGGCTCTGTACACCCTCTCAGGTGTTGAACGGCTACACCACCCTACACCTTGAATGGCTGGAACACTACTGTGGCCAGACACCATCACTGGACCCATTGGGGGTGTGAATTAGGGGTGTCCGTTAAAGACCGGCTGGTGGTTGAATCTTTTTTGATAAGTTGCAACTTGTTGTTTGGTAAACACTCAGGGGGTTCCGTAGCGTTAAAAGAGGCTTAAAATATGGTAAAAGCTTAAAGTTTAAACACAACATATCTGCAGAATTTGTAGGTGTGTGTCGATCTGCTTCTTGTGTCAACACCTTCGCGTGGAGGGAGAAGAGGACATTAACCAGTGTGGTAGAGATATCGGAGTATTGGTATACTCAGAATGAATAAACTGACCAGAAAAACTATCGTAGAATGGATTTATCAAAGTTGTTCAATCCCAGATCACATGGTAACTATGTCTTTGTCTCTAAACGAACCATGAATATTATACCAAGTATCGCCCTGAGTGATTCATAGATATACTGTACTCTGTGTAATTATCGCCAGATATCCTAGGACCTAGCATTGTAACTTGCTAGGATTCGTCCTTAGGAGCTGTTGATAGACCCTCGTCCCTAGCAGCTGTTGATAGACCCAAGTCCCTAGCAGCTATTGATAGACCCTCGTCCCTAGCAGCTGTTGATAGACCCTCGTCCCTAGCAGCTGTTGATAGACCCTCGTCCCTAGCAGCTGTTAATAGACCCTCGTCTCTAGCAGCTGTTGATAGACCCTCGTCCCTAGCAGCTGTTGATAGACCCTCGTCCCTAGCAGCTATTGATAGACCCTCGTCCCTAGCAGCTGTTGATAGACCCTCGTCCCTAGCAGCTGTTAATAGACCCTCGTCCCTAGCAGCTGTTGATAGACCCTCGTCCCTAGCAGCTGTTGATAGACCCTCGTCCCTAGCAGCTATTGATAGACCCTAGTCCCTAGCAGCTGTTGATAGACCCTCGTCCCTAGCAGCTGTTGATAGACCCTTAGTGTTGTTAGCAACAAACTCTCCTCCTAGGTGAAGGTGGACAGCCATCACGGCNTGTGTGTGTGTGGTGTGTGTGTGTGTGTAAATCACGAAAATTAATGCGTGATGAAAAATGTGACAGTGTCAGACCACGGAGGAAGAACTGAAACAGGAATTTCCTTAAGTACTTTCGCTTATTAATACATCTTCAGAAGGAATGAATCTTCCTTCTGAATCTCAAGAAATTCATTCCTTCTGAAGATGTATTAATATACGAAAGTACTTAAGGAAATTCCTGTTTCAATTCTTCCTCCGTGGTCTGACACTGTCTTATATATATATATATATATATATATATATAGATATATATATATATATATATATATAAATAATATATAAATGTATATATATATATATATATATATATATATAATATATATATATATATATGTTGTACCTAGTAGCCAGAACGCCATACTCGGCCTACTATGCAAGGCCCTATTTGCCTAATAAGTCAAGTTTTCCTGAATTATATATTTTTCGAATTTTTGTCTTATGAAATGATAAATCTATCCATTTCATTATGTATGAGTTAAGCTCTTTTAATATGAGTTAAAACTAATGTAGATATTTGACCGAACCTAACCAACCTACCTAACCTAAACTAACATAAGTAAGTCAATAATTTAAGTTCTTAACATAATATAATAATATTTTTTTCAAATGAACCAATTGGAAACAATATTTGGCAATATAAAAAAATCACTCGGCCTATTAGGCAAATCGGGCCTTGCATAGTAGGCCGAGAAGTGCGTTCTGGCTACTAGGTACGACATATGTTTATATATAATATATATATATATATATATATATATATATATATATATTATATATATATATATATATAATATATATATATATATATATATATATATATATAAACACCTTCATGCCGAGGGTGTGACCTGCTGATAATGGTGAAGCAAAGGGGTGGTGAACTATCCCCTGACTTGCCTCTGGCGTTAAATATTCCAAAGTTAGAAGATTGAAGGACAAGAGGTGATGTGATCACTATTTGCGAAATAGTAACAGAAATCGATAAAATTTAAACAAAAATTTAACTCCAACTTCAAGAACAAGCGTGTATCGGTTGAAACTAATAAACAAAGCTGCTAAAAAAAATCAGAAAGTTCACTTTTGCAGAATGGGGAATGGTTGGAACAAGTTAGGTGAGAAGGTGGTGGAGGCCAAGATTGTCATTAGTTTTAAAGCGTTATATGACAAAGAGTGCTGGGAAGACGGGACACCACGAGAGTAGCTCTCATCCTGTAACTACACTTAGGTAATTTACACACACACAAAAAAAATTGAGGATCACATAAAGAACATTGTGCAAGGGGCCTTGCTACACTTTCTAATTTCAGAACTGCTTTTAAATTCATTGATGACGAAATAGTAAAGAAATTGTTCACGACATTTGTTAAACCAAAACTGGAATATGGAACGGTTGTTTGGTGTCCATATATAAAGAAGCACATCAATAAACTGGAAAAGGTGCAAAGACATGCTACTTAGTATCTCCAGAACTAAAGGACAAGAGCTACGAGGAGAGGTTAGAGGCATTAAATATGCCAAAACTAGAAGATAGAAGATAAAGAGGCAATATGATCACTACGTACAAAATAGTAACATGAATCGATTAAATTGATAGGGAAAAATTCCTGAGACCTGGAACTTCAAGAACAAGAGGTCATAGATTTAAACTAACTAAACAAAGATGCCGAAAAAAATATAAGAAAATTCACTTTCGCAAACAGAGTGGTAGACGGCTGGACCAAGTTAGGTGAGAAGGTGGTGGAGGCCAAGACCGTCAGTAGTTTCAAAGCGTTATATGACAAAAGAGTAATGGGAAGACGGGACACCACGAGCGTAGCTCTCATCCTGTAACTACACTTGGGTAATTACATTTAGGTAATTACACAAAGGATCGGTGGGGGGTTGCTTGCCTGCTGAGGCCATTCAAACAATTCTCGTGCTCGGCGGTGGTGTGAATATCTAATTAAAAAATTCTGCTAGTTCGCTAGCAGTTATCCAATGCACGTTCCGACAAACACAAGGTACTGAGAGTCAAGCGGTGCGCTTCCTAGCATCTACACTGGCTATCACGAGAGCCAACGAGCCTCTTAAAGAACACACGATACCATCATTTGAACAACACTCCAGGAGGTTCCTATAATATCTTAGGCTAGGCTAGGGCAGGTGATCTTCGCATGCGTTCAGCTATACCAGGTTTTACTAGTGTTCATTAATGTTCAAACTAGCTTTCTGTCTTAATGTTTTAAGTTACGTTTCTTTCCTAAAGTTTTATGCTAGAATTCATTGCAATGTTTTAAGTTAGGTTGCTTTCCTTATGTTTTATGCTAGGATTCTTTACTAATCTTTAAATCTATGTTTCTTTCCCGATGTTTTAAGCTAGTTTTCTTTCCTTGTGTTTTAGGCAAGGATTTTTTCTTAATGTTTTGAGCACTAAAGCAAAACTTAAATTGCCACAGAAATTAGTTACTTTTAGAGCGTCATTAGTTTAACATTTTACGTGAAAATATTTAATTCCATTTTGTTTAGACAACTAAAAATTTAAGAAAAAGTACAATTAGTAACTAGTAATATCGTTTTAGTTTACACAAAACAATGGTCTGAAGCAGCTAAATTTTGAATTGTATACCATACATATTTGGCGGGGGTTGAGTTCTGGCTCATTGGTCACACATTGTGTGTGTGTGTGTGTGTGTAAATGAAAGTACTTACAGTAACCACTTGCTCCAGAGTATCAGTATGTAGTGATGAACCACAATTCATTTTAGAATAGTACGGAAAAAATAAAGCTAAAACCCAAACTTAATTATTCCTAGGCCTACTATAGCATGTATATGCTATAGGCCTAAGATATCATGTATTAGCCTTCTACTAGGAGATGTTAGGTAAGGTACTTTCATTTCAGGAGGATGAGGTGAAATACACATATTTTTATTGTATATACCTACATATTTTAGATTTTGTAAGCAAGCATATATTGGATACTATAGTACTCATAAACTGGATTATATAAAATACATATATTAATTCTGTAGGCTTTCATATATTGAATTGTGTAGGATACATATTTTTGTACAGGATTCATATTTTTTTTGTTCGTATTGGATAAATATTTTGAATGAAATAGGTACACATGTTTTAATTAGCCGAATAAGAGGAATCCTTTCTTGAACATGCCAATCACCTCGTTAAATATTTACAATATACAGTATTAGTTGACCCAAGTGCAGTGTATTCTGATGTATACTGTATTTGGGATAGTTGTTTTCCATTACTTTTTGTTGCGTTTATATATGGAATTACTTTGGACTTGGATCCTCATGGCGCTGAAAATCTATATTATATTGACCTGTTTTGGACTTAATCTACAGTACATATGGTACTAGCATTTTATAATATATATTGTAATGCTTTGGACTTGATGCATTGATGCATCTACAATTATATTTAATTGTTTTGGTCTTGGTTCACCCATGGCGCTGGAAATCTACAGTATATATATTTTTTTTTGGACTTAATATACATATGGTACTAGGATTTTATAATATATAATATTACTTTGGACTTGATAGAGCCATGGTGCTGGGAGGCAACAATAGAACTAACTCATTGGTGTGCTTCTTCTCGAAGTTATCTTGAGATGATTTCGGGGCTTTAGTGTCCCCGCGGCCCGGTCCTCGATCAGGCCTCCTTTTTGTTACACCCCCCCACCAGGAAGCAGCTCGTAGCAGCTGTCTAACTCCCGGGTACCTATTTACTGCTAGATGAACAGGCGCATCAGGGTGAAAGAAACTCTGCGCATTTGTTTCTGCCTCCACCGGGGATCGAACCCAGAACCTCAGGACTACGAATCCCGAGCGCTGTCCACTCAGCTGTCAGGCCTCTGCTGGGCGATAAAGCTTATAGTGTATATATATTTTATTAATACTGTAATTGGCCAATCTATGTCATCATTCAGTTTTTGTGTCGTAAATAATAACCCAATACAGTAAGGGAAATATATAATAATATTTTGTTGATGTGCTAATAATATATTCTGAAATTATATTTTAAACTGTTGGTATTTTGAAGCCAAGGTTTATCTCCATTTATCTTGAACTGAGCTTAGATTGGTATAATTATTTATTGAGTTAATTCTGTACTTTTCCCCTGCTGTGTATTATACACGGCTTGTATAGTTAATGGTGCTCATTATACATTTGTTAATAGTGAGGGCCTGAGAGGGTTAATGTTTATTATGCACTTGTCTGTGTACAGGAGTTGGTGTTCATCATACACTTATGTATGGTGAAAGGTTCATCATACACTTATGTATGATGAAAGTTCATAATTATTGAGGGTTTCTAATCCGTCCTATCACCAAACACCATGCATTTTTACAGTCAACCAAACCGTTAAAAATACGACGTATTATTGAAAATGTAAGCACTAAAAAATATTGACGTTTTCTATACATTGGCCTCGATCGGTTAGCGGGTTGCTTGGGTCCGCACGTTTGTGATTGGGTAAAACAGTTACATTTTTTTTACGGAGGTGTAAATCGAGAGAACATGATGGTTGAACACTCAACCTGTCACCCAGAGAACGTATTATTAGTTTGTATAAGAAAATCAGCAGAAGCATTGATCCAGTCATGCTAGTGTGATTACTCTATGGTAGTACAAATATGTACTCTTGTACTCTTTGATTTTATTGAAGGCCTGAGATACAACCGAACCGGAATTTTACCTAAACTAGCACATACAAGTACTAAGTCAGGGCTAAGCTGGCGAATACTAGACCTGGGGTTGCTAATTTAGACCTAGGTTGGCTAAGGTTTGTAGAATTGTTCCTCGTTTTGCTCTGATGTTTGTAGTGTTGTAATAGTACAAAACGTAGGCTTTTTTAGGGGAGTACAACAGTACATGTTTTGTACATTCTATCTATTGTCGCTATAGGGACTATTAGTTTTGGAGGATGGGTTGGGTACATTATACATTTATGCTCATTATACACCAAAATTTGAGAATACTAAACGCGGTTTCGGCTCAATTCGCCTTCATCAGAGCAAAATAGAGAAATGATTTCTCTATTTTGCTCTGATGAAGGCGAATTAAGCCGAAAACGCGTTTATCATTCTCTAATTTTTCACATGTGGTTTTTCCGCATATATATATTAATGAAGGCTCTTTCCTTCATTAATGAAGGTTCTTTCTCTTTCAGAAATTAGGAATCACGGTCATTGTTTACATGAGTCCAATGTTAATTAAAAATTTTGGACTGTGTGCATGGACGGTCTGACTTGCGAATTATGGAGTCCTTATATATCAGGGAACTGTGACCTCTGTTAATCAATAATGCGTCAGCTCTCCAATTGTATACTATGTAAAATTTCTTGAAGTTTTTTTTATTTTATTTGCGCGTCATTATATTCTTGAATTGTTTAGTTTCCCTTGATTTGTGTTTTTTTTTTAAGTAGATCACCCTTATAATTTTCTGTTGAATTGTTATATTGAATATAACAATTGGGTATCTATTATTTTATATTTGTGTTTTTTTATAATGTGCGACATTGGTAATTCGATAATAATTGCTTGAATTTGGTCTTGCATAGAATCTTTGAATCTTTATTGTAATTTTTATTTACTTCTTATTGTCAATGTAAGATATTATCACATCTTCCTTTGTTTAATCACTACGTAAGTTAACTTAGTATATATTTTATATTTCGTTATTAATTCTTTAGTAACTAGTGTCATTTCCTTCTCTTAAGAATGTAATCATGTTTTCAGTGTAAGTTCATTGTTGAATTTAAATGGATTTTTCTGTATTTTAGATATGATGAATACAAATGAGTATTCTCAATTTAATTGAAAAGTAATTATTGTAATTAAACAAGATGTTCGTATTGTCAATCGTGTTCCTGTTTATCACAAAATTAAGATACCCTCCGTCTTTATATATATATATATATATATATATATATATATATATATATATATATATATATATATATATATATATATATATATATATATATATATATATATATAAGCAGCTGTCACCGTCACCGTTATGAAGATCATTATTAGATCGTCATGTCTGACAAAGTCCCACATCTCAGGAGGTCCAAGAAAGCCACTTCAGGGCCGTCTTGGATTCACAAGAAGGCGACCACAACCCCGTCTTTTGCTCTATTCATAAGTGGAGCCATTGACGTGTTGTTGGCAGGCTGGACGGACGAGTGGGTATCGATTACTGGGCCAACTGATCCTCTTTTGTACGTGTCTCTCTAGTTGAACCCTCTTTGTTGATTCCAAGACTTCACTGGAGATCCTTCCTTTGGCCAGCTAATCTGGAGGCCCCTTGAGGTCCAGACCAATTATAGGAACATCCCACTCACGTCCTCGGCTGCCTTCGGGTGTCGTAATAGGAACTCTGGGGAAATAGGGTATAATAATGGACCCGCTACGGCCTTTTGACGCTTTATAACTGACCAGTGATTTGATCGTGGAAGCCTACTGCCTCCGTGGCCGCCGCCCGCCCGCCCGCCTGCCTGCTTGTAGGGCAACTGGCGCAGACGACTCCATGTCTTGTCCAACCACAAGTTCTCACGGCAAGACAAGGCTACGATTATCACGGCATGATTGATAGACAAGTTTTAGAGTATAAAGTAAAAGGTTGCAATCTGAGAGATGGGGACAGATGGTAGCGCCTTTGTCTAGAGATTATAGAGTTTGAGTCTTTCTTGTCTTAGTGGTGGCAGACTTGTAGGAGTGGTCTCCCTTCCCTCTCCAGACTGATAGGAAGACGGCTATTAAGGAGTTTTATATATATATATATATATATATATATATATATATATATATATATATATATATATATATATATATATATATATATATATATATATATTACTACCTAGTTTTGCTTAATTAATGTTTTTTCTTGTTTTATAAATCTATAAACAAACAAAATTAATGAAACGAACAAATATAATTTATAACATTAATAACCAAATTACTTAAACGTAATTGTGTTTACATAAGGCAGAGCTCTAGAATAAGCAGCATAATGGCGTTAGGTCAAGTTGCTAAGTTTGCTCTACCTTAAATTAAAACAAAATCATGTACATCAAACATATGTTTAGCAGGGAACTAATTTATGTTCGTTGTGCGTGAACAAGTTGTGAACGGGATGCAACGGACATTGGTTTCATTTGCAATTACTATTTAAT
>WNGS01000690.1:11548999-11551499 GCA_020271785.1 Procambarus virginalis | reverse complement strand
AGAGGATCCCAGACGCGCCTTAAATCGACTGTGCGTTCGATTAATCGACTACGTTCGACTAGGTTCGAACCTTCATCACGATCCTTGTGGATTTCTCAAGCTCTTATGTTCGACCCCTCACGTAATACGTCGTTTTTTTAAGGAATCAGCCAATCCGCAAAAAAAAACATTCCGATGCATTAGTAAAAACTGCTCCGTAATATTGACATTTTCTGTCTCGGCCTCATTGGGTTAGGTGGGTTGCTAGGGTTCTACGTTCCTCATTAGACAAACAATTGTGGTGGTGAAGTGGGCTGCCTAGAGTCCACCTGGTTCCTGTTCCACCAATCCTGGCGCTCCAGGATGGTCTGGATGGACGGTGTTTTCCTGCTCATCTTAGCGGCTTTCTTTTTCCACTGCTTGTAGTGTGTGGGTGTTAATGGTCTTCAAGGTATATAGCGGTTCTATAGACGGGTATTCAAGATACACTTATACAAGGCTCTAGCCGGACTAGAGCTCTTGTATAAGTGTAGATTATACGGAATCTTCTTTTGTTTTCTTAAGGCTTTTTTTTGGCTTAATGTTTTCGGGTGGGGGCATGGTGAATTTTGATTCGTGTTATTGTCAAAGATAGTGAAGTTAAGGTGGCATTTTTGCATTTGGAACTTTGGTTTATTTGAGAACTTATTTATCATTGTTTTCAGAGCTGCTTATGAATAAAATTGTTGTCTTGGATTCGTTGGACTAGCAACGGTTAATTTGGCTATTATGATTGGCATATTATTGATTAACATCATCATGGTATGTGACGATATATCTCCATGTTAGGGTTGGGGCAGGTCAGTACTAACTAGAGGTATAAAAGGGGGGTCTGCGCATGTTACTATCTATATCATATACTATATTATATAAATTAACTGACCGAAAAAGTAAGATTAATAATTCTACACACGAATTTTCTCAATATTTTTTATGTTTCTTTTTACTGTCGATGGTAATGAAAAATCAATTCTCCAAAATTTATTTTTATTTCTAGTCTGACGCGCGCTAGAACGAGCGTTATCCTGTAATAACTTATTACATTTCAAGACTTTAGTTTAACACACACAACTGTAACACGAAAACACTTCAGCAGAGTTTTACTTATGCCTAAACCTAAACAGCTTGTCCTTTATACTCGCATTTGGGTGAGGTGATTATGGGTTGCAACAGTTTTTGGATGAGGTGAAAAACTTTTGACCAATCACAAGACAGAACACGGAACCAATGGGCCATTAATTGGATAACATGAGAGGGAATGAATGGAAGTAATTGCAAAGGGCCTATTGGCCCCTAACTTCTCTTGATGCTTCTATATTGGTACGGAGTCTTGAAGTGGGTAGAATAAGTTGTGCATTAATTGGCTATTGATTGCTTGTGACTTCTTGATGTGTAGTGCCTCGCAGATGTCATGCCGCCTGCTATCGCTGTATCTGTGGATGATTTCTGTGTTGTTTGTTAAGACTTCTCTGATGATGGTCTGGTTGTGGGAAGAGATTATATGTTCCTTAATGGAGCCCTGTTGCTATGCATTGTTAATCGCCTAGAAAGATATAATATATAGCTTGTATATAAGACAGCTGTTTAGTTTAGGCATAAGTAAAACTCTGTTTAGTGTTTCTGGTTATAGTTGTGTGTGTAAACTAAAGTCTTTGAAAATGTAATAAGTTATTACGAAACGCGTTCAAGTGTCCCGTCAGACTAGAAATAAAAATTTATTTTGGAGAACTGGTTTTCAGTTACCATCGACAATAAACAGAAACATAAGAAATGTTGAGAAAATTCGTGTAGACTTATTAATCTTACTTTTTCGGTCATATTTAACAAACAGATATATATATATATATATTATATATATACTATATATATATATATATATAGATATATATATATATATATATATATAGGGAGGGAGCACCACCTCTGGCTGGAAGAAGGGGACCCTAGCCCTCGGAGGAAACCACACATAACGCATTAGAGGGAATGTTTAGGTCCCCTCCAACATATATATGTGTGTGTGTTGTGTGTGTATGTGTGTGTGTGTGTGTGTGTGGTGTGTGGTGTGTGTGTGTGTGTGTGTGTGTGTTGTGTGTGTGGTTGTTGTTGACTATGATCGAAAGGGTAAGATTAATGATTCTAACACGAATCTTCTCAGTAATTTCTTAAGTTTTTCTTCACTGTCGGGGTATTGAAAAAATAACTCTCCAAAGTTCATTTTCTCACTTTTATTTATGGTCTGGACGCCTAAAGCGTTTCACAAGGACTTCTCACATTTTCAAAGAC
Organism: Procambarus virginalis; assembly: GCA_020271785.1. Lineage (NCBI taxonomy): Eukaryota > Metazoa > Arthropoda > Malacostraca > Decapoda > Cambaridae > Procambarus > Procambarus virginalis. The sequence continues at coordinate 11,549,198 of WNGS01000690.1, read as the reverse complement.
AGGTTTTTACACACATCATTCCATGCTTATATTCGTGTTTGGATGAGGTGATATGACACAAAATGTTTTGGGTGAGGTGACAAACACGAAAACAATGGGTATATTGCATATTTACTGCTTCTATTATTGCTCTTGCTGCTTCTATGTTGGGTGGGGGTCTTGAAGTGGGTAGAATATTAGTTATGTGTTAATTGGCTGT
>WNGS01000690.1:11486466-11514610 GCA_020271785.1 Procambarus virginalis | reverse complement strand
TCCCCCCACAACCTATTTCATATAATTAGAATTAGAAACTTATTCGTAACAACTTATACAACTTATTCCAATAAAGGCTGGATTAAATAGGTGTACATCTGTCTAAATCAAACTTACATGCTTTGCCAAAGTAACATTTAGTTTACAATCTGAAAGGTGAAGTATATTGGAAGAAGTGTAGTTTACCAGTAGAGCAGTGAGGTAAATTTTGGCACACTTTACATTTATTTATTTATTTATATACAAGAAGGTACATTGGGATTGTGAGGATACATAGCATAGTAATTACATTCTTGTAAAGCCACTAGTACGCGCAGCGTTTCGGGCAGGTCCTTAATCTAAGAAACTTATAAGTAGGCAAATACTTGCAAAATTTATAAAAATGATAACAGTTATTATGATGATATCACGTTATTAAGATGACCAGAAGGTAGTCTGAATGAGAACTTGCATGAACTAATCATATCATCAAGTTATAGAAATCTACATACCTTCAGCATTATTCATCACACATTCTAGGCCTATCTCGGGTTACATTCACTCCAAACACACTAACTCATACAATGTAGATCTGACTTTAGTAGAACTCCAAATACCTGTTAGTAATCCTACCCTTTAAATTAAAGGGTACCCTTTTAAGGGTACGAATACCCTTACTCTTATCCTTAATCAATAACGGTAGAACCTTCATAATTACAAATGTCCAGCTTGGGGAGTCCCTGCTCCCATTGCTGATTAGTTTTGTCCTGTCCTGTCTCGCGTCATGCAGGTCGGCGTTCAATCCCCAACCGTCCAAGTAGTTGGGCACTATCCTTCCCCCGTCCCATCCCAAATCCTTATCCTGACCCCCCTTCCCAGTGCTATATAATCGTAATGGCTTGGCGCTTTCCCCTTGATAACTACCTCTTTATAACTTTGTATTTCCAATGGGTGGTCGATGACCGGGCCGCGGGGTCGCTATACCCCGAAATCACCTCAAGGTAACTTCAAAGTAACCTAACAGTTAAGTATACATTTCTGGAGAAAAAATGGAGTGCCTGACAAACACAAATAAATGAGTTGTTGTTGTTGTTTAAGATTCGCTACCTGGAACAAAACGTTCCAAGCAGCACGGGCTATGGCGAGCCCGTAGTGGGGTAAATGAGTTAATTGCGTTTACTGGATGGGTAAATACCCTTCAAACAAAATGATATCATGCGTTTGTGAGTTATTTCTTCAGGTGTGAACATCAGGTCAGGTAGGAGATTGGTATTTATACTTTCTACTTCTACGACTACTACTACTACGCTTCATTTTGAAACTCATATTTCTAATCTTTCTCCTATTTCTCCCAATCTTATGATTGTGGTTTCCCTTTCTTGTTTTTTTCCTCCCCCCTTGTTCTTCCTCTTCCTGTTCGTCGTCGTCCTGGTCGTCCTCCGCGTACAAGAACGCACATAGTGAGGGTGTCAACAAACAACATTTTCCCTAACTTATATAATTTATTATTCTCTCCACGCGTATGGTGTCAGACGACTTTGATGAACGCAGCTTTGTGTGGTACGGGAGGTACGTCCACCGTGCTAGGGGGAGGGGGGGGGGTTAAGAGCGCTCACTTTAGCGGACCCCGCGCCAGAGAGAATAAAGCGCTCACTTTAGCGGACCCCGCGCCAGAGAGAATAAAGCGCTCACTTTAGCGGACCCAGCGCCAGGGACAAGAAAGCGTGTTTGGGCGCCCAACGTCCGCTGATTGGTCGTCTCCCGCCATAAATTCAGCTTGTGTCCACCCTGCCATTACTACCCCCGCTACACCTCGCCCTACACCCAGGCTAAGCTTGACCTGGATATAATTTACAAGCTAGGGGGGGGGAAGGGTAATTTATTGGGGTTGGTGAGGAGTCCAGCCAGCCAGTCATGGCCGATCATGCCCGTGTCCAGGCCTCCCTCCACACTACTGAATTAATGGTCCACAAGGTTGGACTTCACCGCCACGCACATTAAAATCAGCACAGCATCCAGAGGCCTTATTCCTGGAGTGTAGGGCTCTGTGATCCAGGAGGACCAGAAAGGTTTCCCTAGGGGCGCGGGGCACTCCTTGTGATATCCACCGGCCAGAAGTGGTGGTGGTGTGGGCAGGAGGGTCACAATCCCATTCAAGTGTTCTCAGAGGCACTGGATCTCGCAGTGCCACAACGACGTGTAAGGTTGGCACTGTTGCAGGTAGTGAGTGCATCACTGTACTCATGTAAATGTACTTATCTAATTGTACCTCTCACAACCATGAGTCTGCCTTTGGGGTCTGTCTGTTTAAACAGTCGGTCATATCATAGAATGGTACCCGATCAACTAGATTTCTATCATATAAATATGTATTTGGTGTTTGGCTCCATTTCCTTGTACTATTATGCCTTTCCATTTACTCGCTACTCTTAGGCCCTTAATATCTCATATATCGCAGTCATGTCTCTTCTTTCCCAACTTTTATCTAATGTAGTATGAGGCAGCCTCCTCGGGATCTTTTGCATTGCAATTATTTGCAGATAACTCTAGCCTCACGTTGCATGAAATGGCAAATCATCTTATCTCAAAATATAAACTATCGGAATCATTTTCATTATCCATATTTCACTTCTAGTAGATAAATGTAGTGTATCCTTTAACAAGAACCATTCACACTAGAGATGCTATACCGATGATGATACTTTTCAAGACGCTTGTGCTCTCTAGAGTGGAGTACTGCTGCACATTGACAGCCCCTTTCAAAGCTGGAGAAATTACTGAGCTGGGGAACGTGCAGAGATCCTTTACTGCTAGAATCCACTCAGTAAAAACACCTAAACAATTGGGACCGACTAAAGAGCCTAAATATGTATTTTCTTGAGCGCAGGCGGGAGAGATACATAATAATTTACACGTGGAAAATATTAAGAGGGGCTGGTCCCAAAACTGCACACAGAAATAACATCACATGAGACCAGAAGGCATGGCAGGATGTGCAGAATACCCCCGTTGAAAAGCAGAGGTGCAACAGGTACTCTGAGGGAGAACTCTATCAACATCAGAGGCCCGAGACTGTTCACCACGCTTCCACTACACATAAGGGACATAACTGGCAGACCCCTCACAGTGTTCAAGAGAGAACTGGAGAAGCACCTCCAAAGGATACCTGATCAACTAGGCTGTGATTCGTACGTCAGGCTGCGAGCAGCCGCGTCCAACAGCCTGGTTGACCAGTTCAGCAACCAGGAGGCCTGGTCGATGACCGGGCCGCGGGGACGCTAAGCCCCGGAAGCACCTCAAGGTAACCTCAAGATAAGATAAGGTATCATTAATGTGCAACCTGTAGTGTGAGCAGCTCTTCTATGATCATGTAATATCCAGTATTTAAAATTAATTTAGGTATTAACAAAAAGACTTACCTCCAGTGTGTAATAATGTATTACAAATACATAGCTGTTGCAGCGCAAAAGGTTTGTTACTACCTGGCATTATATATATATATAACGTGTGTCGGCTAGATGTAATTGTTAATGTAAAAATTCCCGCTGGGGTTTGATTAAATCTTTTGTGCCCTCGGTAATGTTTTTTGCGCTACCTGCTCGCAGGTTTAAACTGGGGTGCACAATAAACTAGCCGCCTCCGCCGGCAACAACAGTAATCATGTTTAATCTTTTGCAATTTCTATCTAACGCAGTAAGCTCCAGTCCCCTCCGTCAGGATCTTATACATCTCAATCATGTCCCCCGCTTTCTCGACGTTTATCTTAACGTAGTAACATCCAGTCTACCTCAGTGTTTCTTCAGACTTCATCCCTCTCAGTTCTGGAACCAGTCTTATGGCACACCTCTGAACTTTCTCAAGTTTTGTCCTGTGTGTTCCTAGCAGGAGGAACACTGAGCAATATCACGTGAATAAAAGTGGGTATTTTCAAGAGGACAAGTAATCTACAGGAAATTCCCAATTACCCGTGTTGTGTATACCCTTGTTAGACCATTGTTAGACCCTTGTTAGACCATTGTTAGACCTTTACTAACAACACTCATAGGTTACCTTATCATTAAACAATTAGAAGAACTCTGCAAACAGACTTCAAGTTGATTACAGGTAAACTTCAAGCAGAGTGCGTACCTCAGTGTCAGGGAGGCAGAGTGCGCACCTCAGTGACAGGGAGGCAGAGTGCGCACTTCAGTGTCAGGGAGGCAGAGTGCGCACCTCAGTGTCAGGGAGGCAGAGTGCGCACCTCAGTGACAGGGAGGCAGAGTGCGCACCTCAATGACAGGGAGGCAGAGTGCGCACCACAGTGTCAGGGAGGCAGAGTGCGCACCTCAGTGTCAGGGAGGCAGAGTGCGCACCTCAGTGACAGGGAGGCAGAGTGCGCACCACAGTGTCAGGGAGGCAGAGTGCGCACCATAGTGTCAGGCAGACAGAGAGCGCACCATAGTGTCAGGCAGACAGAGAGCGCACCATAGTGTCAGACAGGCAGAGAGCGCACCACAGTGTCAGGCAGACAGAGCGCACCATAGTGTCAGACAGGCAGAGAGCGCACCACAGTGTCAGGCAGACAGAGAGCGCACCATAGTGTCAGACAGGCAGAGAGCGCACCACAGTGTCAGGCAGACAAGGAGCGCACCATAGTGTCAGGCAGACAGAGAGCGCACCATAGTGTCAGACAGACATAGAGCGCACCATAGTGTCAGACAGGCAGAGAGCGCACCACAGTGTCAGACAGACAGAGAGCGCACCATAGTGTCAGGCAGACAGAGAGCGCACCACAGTGTCAGACAGACAGAGAGCGCACCATAGTGTCAGACAGACAGAGAGCGCACCATAGTGTCAGACAGGCAGAGAGCGCACCACAGTGTCAGACAGACAGAGAGCGCACCATAGTGTCAGGCAGACAGAGAGCGCACCATAGTGTCAGACAGACAGAGAGCGCACCACAGTGTCAGACAGGCAGAGAGCGCACCATAGTGTCAGACAGACAGAGAGCGCACCATAGTGTCAGACAGGCAGAGAGCGCACCACAGTGTCAGACAGACAGAGAACGCACCATAGTGTCAGACAGGCAGAGAGCGCACCACAGTGTCAGACAGACAGAGAGCGCACCATAGTGTCAGACAGGCAGAGAGCGCACCACAGTGTCAGACAGGCAGAGAGCGCACCACAGTGTCAGACAGACAGAGAGCGCACCATAGTGTCAGACAGGCAGAGAGCGCACCATAGTGTCAGACAGGCAGAGAGCGCACCACAGTGTCAGACAGACAGAGAGCGCACCATAGTGTCAGACAGGCAGAGAGCGCACCACAGTGTCAGACAGGCAGAGAGCGCACCATAGTGTCAGGCAGACAGAGAGCGCACCATAGTGTCAGACAGACAGAGAGCGCACCATAGTGTCAGACAGGCAGAGAGCGCACCACAGTGTCAGACAGGCAGAGAGCGCACCATAGTGTCAGGCAGACAGAGAGCGCACCACAGTGTCAGACAGACAGAGAGCGCACCATAGTGTCAGACAGACAGAGAGCGCACCACAGTGTCAGACAGACAGAGAGCGCACCATAGTGTCAGACAGACAGAGAGCGCACCACAGTGTCAGACAGACAGAGAGCGCACCATAGTGTCAGACAGGCAGAGAGCGCACCACAGTGTCAGACAGACAGAGAGCGCACCACAGTGTCAGACAGGCAGAGAGCGCACCATAGTGTCAGGCAGACAGAGAGCGCACCATAGTGTCAGACAGACAGAGAGCGCACCATAGTGTCAGACAGGCAGAGAGCGCACCACAGTGTCAGACAGGCAGAGAGCGCACCATAGTGTCAGGCAGACAGAGAGCGCACCACAGTGTCAGACAGGCAGAGAGCGCACCATAGTGTCAGGCAGACAGAGAGCGCACCATAGTGTCAGACAGACAGAGAGCGCACCACAGTGTCAGACAGACAGAGAGCGCACCACAGTGTCAGACAGACAGAGAGCGCACCACAGTGTCAGACAGGCAGAGAGCGCACCATAGTGTCAGACAGGCAGAGAGCGCACCATAGTGTCAGACAGACAGAGAGCGCACCATAGTGTCAGACAGGCAGAGAGCGCACCACAGTGTCAGACAGGCAGAGAGCGCACCATAGTGTCAGACAGACAGAGAGCGCACCATAGTGTCAGACAGACAGAGAGCGCACCACAGTGTCAGACAGGCAGAGAGCGCACCACAGTGTCAGACAGACAGAGAGCGCACCATAGTGTCAGACAGGCAGAGAGCGCACCACAGTGTCAGACAGACAGAGAGCGCACCACAGTGTCAGACAGACAGAGAGCGCACCACAGTGTCAGACAGACAGAGAGCGCACCATAGTGTCAGACAGGCAGAGAGCGCACCACAGTGTCAGACAGGCAGAGAGCGCACCACAGTGTCAGACAGACAGAGAGCGCACCATAGTGTCAGACAGGCAGAGAGCGCACCATAGTGTCAGACAGACAGAGAGCGCACCACAGTGTCAGACAGGCAGAGAGCGCACCACAGTGTCAGACAGACAGAGAGCGCACCATAGTGTCAGACAGGCAGAGAGCGCACCACAGTGTCAGACAGACAGAGAGCGCACCACAGTGTCAGACAGACAGAGAGCGCACCACAGTGTCAGACAGACAGAGAGCGCACCATAGTGTCAGACAGGCAGAGAGCGCACCACAGTGTCAGGCAGACAGAGAGCGCGCACCTCTGTGGTAGGTTGGGGGCGCCTGGTGTGGTAGGGCCGCCCAGCTAGCCTCGCCGCTGGTGTCCGCCACACACAGGTGGCCGCCCGCGCGGCCCACGCCCGCCAGCCAAGATAAGAGATCAGGGGTTAATGGGCGGAGCTGAAAGAGGGAACAAGAGATGATTGAGATGTTCGATTACAGATAATCCTGCAGGTATAATAACGTCGCCCGAGTAAGGCCGGCCACCTTGCTTATAATTGTATATCTGAGGCTCTATGTCACTTGAGTAAGGCTCCCTCGAGGAGGACCTCTCGGCTTTCCTCCTCTCTCTCTCTCTCTCTCTCTCTCTCTCTACTCCCTCTCTCGCCTCTCACCCTGCCTCCCTCACCCTGCGTCCCTCACCCTGCCTCACTAGTAATCCAGCGTGTCGGAGCGCGCACATACACACTGATCACTCTAGCCCTCTACTCTAAAAGGCAAATACAACACTAATTAAATAATAATGCCAATTGGGGCACCTCTCGGCATTTAATTGAGTACCGCCGTTGAATGCTAACAAGGCGATTATGTCCTTTGTCAGAATTTTGTGTCGATTTCAACGGCTTTGTGAACGACATCTTTATTATGGGCAGGAGGTAGCGTCTCGACTTTATCCCCGCCCCCGGCCGCCCGCCAGCCGGTTTTCTCCCGGCTTCACCCTGGCCGCCTCTTATCACCCCACTTTTCCCCACCCCTCTGGACGTTCCCCCCTGCCGACTCCTCCTCCCTCCTGAGCAGTGCCCTTCTGTCCCCTACTAGGGAGGTGCCCCCTTCCCTCTGTGGCCAGTGTCACCCAGCCTTTCAACGATAGATCTCCCCCACCTCTCCCGGCCGAACTCTCACTTCCCCCAGCCGGACTCCCTCATCTCCAGGATTCCCCCACCACCTTATCCCCGCACCCCCGCCGGCCGGTGCATCCCATCTCCCGTTCAGTGTTCCCCCCTCACCCATTCCCCGCCCCTCCCCGGCCAGAGCATTCCACCTCCTCCCGTCCAGTGCTCCCCCGGGCCGCCACACATGGCTCTCCTAATGCAGACATTATCCGCGCAGAATGCAGACCACGCAGAGTACATCGCAAATTGTGAGTTAAAATTCAAAACGGGGCAATTTAGTGCGGGTGATGGATGCGGCAGGGTCGCCACCCGCGCGACGCCCAGGTGATCCCTGCCACTCTGGCCACGCGCTCCACACCGCCGCCATCTTGGATCAGGGCTGCCAACATTTCACGCGAAAACATTCGCTACAGAGAATTTTACGCTCAAGAAACAAATTAACACTCCTTAAGATTAAGTTACCATAGGATTAGCGGGTATATATATATATATATATCCACCGGTTCATGGAGGTTATTTAAATGGAGAGTAGCAGTGAAGGGAGAAACTGCTGCACGCAAACCATTAACAGAATTCATGGTAGGCGAGGCTCAAGCGATTATAATTTATTCCAACAGGTACTGTGGTAGTGGTGGGTGTGTGAGGGCGGGTTATGAGGGTGTAGCCTGAGCGTCGTGGCAGGAAAGAGACGGCCTGGCCCTTCTCAAGTCCTGATCACCTCAGCAGGGGTTCGAGGCCGTGGGCAGCCCCCGCAGAGCCGCCCTGGGGAGGCTCAAGCCACCCGCCACACACCAATACCACCACCATATTTCCCCAGTATAAACTACGCTATCATTATTCCCGCCTAACATAAATGAATGCTAATTACCGTACCAACACAAACGCCTATAAATTTTTAACCAGACATATATTAACGTGATTTAATCTCAACTCGAGATAAGCGCTGTAATTCTTATTCTTGCAGTTGGTAGTGGAGATAATGATGTCGTTGTTGATACTGTGGGAAAAAAAAACCAACTCTTGGTCGCTTGTCCCGCCAAAACCGGCCAGCAGCCAGGCTGAAGATTGGTTCTTTCTCCAGAACCTGATTATTATTTCGGTAAGAATATCATTCCTTGTTCGTCCATAGTGCGTGGGTAAGAGTTAGCACCAGATGTTTGAGATTGTAATTGGGAGTTTTGTGTAAGAGATGTGTACTGGAATATTCTGGTGCCGATGGCGACCCGTGCGCTTGCCAGCAAATAGACTCATCTCACGCCACAAAAAACAAGAGAAGCTCGGGCTCTCCGAGCAGCTCGAAATTATCCTCATTTTCCTCATGTTCTTTAATTATTGTCCAACAAATTTATTAGAGACTTGTCAGGTTCCGCAATGGGCTTATCAGATGTCTGTCTCACGTAAATCCCATCTAAACGCGTCGGTGGGCGACGCAGTGGGGGGGCGGCGAGCCCGGCCACCACCCTTGGACACCCGCCCAACACCCGCCCAACACCCGCAGAACACCCACAGAACACCCGCTGATTGAATATCATCTCTACGCAACCCTCACTCCCTCGCCGACCTGTAAATGGGACCTTCTGTCGAGGGGAGATAAAGGCGATAATAGAGCGGGGGTGAGCGTCTGGTGCGGGGCAGTTACCTGGGCCCGCCGCCTCCACACCTGGGGGACGGCCGGGATATCTTTATAACCAGCCACATACACGAATGTAATTAACATAGGTGATAAGGGCCAAGTGAGCCTCAGGTAACCCGCCACTCCCGCCTCTACGGCACACCTGTAATTGGCAGCATCCTCGGGCTATGGTGATTAATGACAAATGAGACTCTTTTTGTTCACTGCGTGGTGATGGTGTAGTGTTGTGATGGTGTAGTGTGGTTGGGGGGGTAGTATAGTGTGGTTGCGGTGATGGTGTAGTGTTGTTAAATGGGTGTGGTGATAGTGTTGTGTGAAGGGGGGTATGGTGAAGTAGGTGTGGTGATGGTGTTGTGTGCTGTGGAGGTAGTGAGGGTGGAGTGTGAAGTGAGATTGTAGTGTGGAGTGAGTGTGGTGGTGGCGTAGTGTAACATGTATGGTGAGTGTGTAGTGAGGAGTGTGATTGGACACATTAAGTGTTGTAGAAGTGTTACCAACGCACGAGACGGCGCATGTGTACAAACTGGCTGAGTAAAAAAAGTGTTGCCAACCTCGTGAAACTGTATATCCTCTTGTTGTCTTATTAACCTGTTCATGCTATTATGCTGCATCTTCACCCAGTCACACAAGGGGTCATACATATACATACTAAAATGAATACAAATATAAAACTCAATGCTACATAAAGCAATAAATCTTGACCCTATTGATGCATTCATAAATAATCTACGACTGCACGGACACTTTGCTTACATTAATGGCTCTGACACACACACACACACACACACACACACACACAACACACACACACACCACACACACACCACACACACACACACACACACACACACACACACACACACACACACACTAGGGGACACAGGTGGAAACTGAGTGCCCAAATGAGCCACAGAGATATTACAAAGAACTTTTTTAGTGTCAGAGTGGTTGACAAATGGAATGCATTAGGAAGTGATGTGGTGGAGGCTGACTCCATACACAGCTTCAAGTGTAGATATGATAGAGCCCAATAGGCTCAGGAACCTGTACACCAGTTGACTGACGGTTGAGAGGCGGGACCAGAGAGCCAGAGACCACCCCCCGCAAACACAACTTGGTGAGTACACACACAGGTGCACCTCATCTAGCCACCAATACACTAACAAAAAACACAAGGATAATCAAATTTTCTCAAAATTTTGAAGTGGAAAAAACCCAGCTGGGTGACCCACGTGTTGCCAAATATAATCACACACACATATACGGCACCTAAAGTTGTATGTTCGCATGTAATGAAAGTGGCTGTAGGTGCACACATTAGTCTGTAACCGCGTGGTATAATTAGTTTATATTAACGAACCGTCAAATTGTCTGATCGTCATTATAATTGTCCGAGATATATGTTTTGTTAACATACGTCTTTCAGCTTTATTTTTAAGTTTTAAGTTTGTCCTATAACTAACATGTATTATGTTACAAGTTAGCCACAATTATGGTGATATTTGTGTAAATCTAGTCAGTATATAATATTATAGTATATATTAAATATATAATATTATAGTGTTTATAATATACTGTAATATTATAATAATTATAATATAGTGTATTATAATAATACAATAATTAATACAGCTCTTATTTTGGTAGTACTAATAGTAACGATGAGGACCAGAGTATATATACCAACCTACGACACAATTACAAAGTAAAAATCGGCACTATTGAGTTGGATAAACCGGAAAACTATTGTTTACTTGTGTTGTAAAGACAAACTAACCTAACCTAACCTTCCTAGGCTTCATACACCATATATGAGGTCTAGTATAGTACATATGTGTGCTATACTAGGCCTAGGAATATTTAAATTTGTTTTTAGCTTTATTTTCTTTTAGAGAATTCCCTAATAGTCAGTATACTACTATCTAAAAAGCCAAGGACGTATGAATTCGTGACTATTGGCGATCGTCACAATAGGTACTATCTAAACGGGAGGATGGATTGAATATTATCATACTATAATTATAGTATTATTTAAGGTGACACCAGTGAGCAACATGCAGATGAATTCGACTTCGAGCATACAACTGTTCGATGGTCCTCCATTGACCCGGAGGGAAGACGTAAGACCTGGCGGACACCCAGAAGCCGCAGTCAAGGCAACAGTCACCTCTCCCTATCCTTCGCTGCTTCCTACGATTAAGGAGGTTAGGTGAATCGTAGAGTGAGGTGTCCCCCCATACTTATAAATGTCTAGATTTCAAGATTTCAAACTCATATTTTTTCTGATAAATGAGGAGTTTTGAGATGCATATTGGCTTGGGGACCATTCAAGTTTGTTAGTAAAGTATATATATATATATATATATATATATATATATATTATATATATATATATATAGATGCATGAACGCGCAAGCCATATATCACTTAGAACTATTTGACCCGGCCAGGATTCGAATATGCCGTCAGGATCACCCCTAAACGTACACAGTACCGTGACCACCGCACAATGATCGATCATTGGTGCAGTGGTCACGGTACTGTGTACGTTTAGGGGTGATCCTGGACGGCATGGGTTCGAATCCTGGCCGGGTCAAAGAGTTCTAAGTGATATATATATATATATATATATTATATAGATATATATCTATATATATATATATATATATATATATATATATATATATGGGTACCACCTCTGGTGCAATTGTAGGGACCCATAGCCTCGAAGAAGAAAATAAAGAGCATTCAACACTTAAATATTTCCTCTCCTACAACCCATCTATTTTTTTTACACTATAATATTTTTATAGTGTAAAAATCTTCTATATTCCCCCTCACTGGGGTCTCATCTTTCCCTATCCCCCCTCATTGGGTCTCAACTTCCCTATCCCCTCCTAGGTTCATCTTTCCCTATCCCCCCTCACTGGGGTCTCACCTTTCCCTATCCTCTCCTCACTGCTCATCTTTCCCTATCCTTCCTCACTGCTCATCTTTCCCTATCTCTCCTCACTGCTCATCTTTCCCTATCCTCTCCTCATGCTCACCTTTCCCTATCCTCTCCTCACTGGGGTCTAACGTTACCTGCCAAACTCATTAGGACTTAACACTTATGCTATTCAATTCCCTGCCATCCTCACAGAAAGTTCCCTGTCACCTCTCTCCCTCTTCCCCCCCCCCTCTCTCTCTCTCTCTTCTCTCTCTCTCTCTTCTCTCTCTCTCTCTCTCTCTCTCTCTCTCTCTCTCTCTCTCTCTCTCTGATTTATCTGTCATGTCATCCTCATAAAAAACTGCTCCTCATCTCTGTGGCTCGCAGCAGGGATACCAACAATACTCTGGGGAGCAACGTTACTCCACACACACAGTTTCAGCAAGTTGTTCACAGAGAAATCTTATTCTTGTGCAGACGAGGAGTCACAATAACATGGCTGAAATATGTTGACCAAACCACACGTGAAAGTGAAGAGACGGACGACGTTTCGGTCCGTCCTGGACCATTTTTTTTCGTTGTCGTCTCTTCACTTCCTTGTTCTTGTCCTTGTGTTTATTACCTATTATTGACCTGACTCACGAGATTCTATTCTTTCGCGTGACTTACTCACAAGAGTCTGTATACCCTTCATCAGACTCACAAGGATCGGTCTCTGCACTTGTCTCGTTCACAAGCACGCACCGCACTCCCTAGCCCGCCACTCCAACCCCCTGCCATCCCCTAGCCCCTAGTCAGCTATCCCTTCACCCTCCTAGTCTGCCATTCCTCATTAGTTGTCTGCCATCCTCCACACTCCCCGGAGCCAGCCATCTCCCACCACGACCTCAGAATTAACGACCAGTAAAGAGAGTCGTGATTGGTCCTCCAGCGCCGACAATGAGATCTTAATCAGCTGGGAAGGTAGTCACATGATCAATGACATCATTACTGTCAGCGACATCATGATTGGCAATTGAATGACCAATCAGCACGTGAGTGTCAGAGAAATATTTTGAAGGTTCTCATCAGAGACTAACAAGGAGTACAGGCTTGTACGTGCAGCTGCCTGCATGCCCAGCTACAGTACCCCACGTGCAGCTGCCTGCATGCCCAGCTACAGTAACCCACGTGCAGCTGCCTGCATGCCCAGCTACAGTAACCCACGTGCAGCTGCCTGCATGCCCAGCTACAGTAACCCACGTGCAGCTGCCTGCATGCCCAGCTACAGTAGCCCACGTGCAACTGTCTGCATGCCCAGCTACAGTAACCCACGTGCAGCTGCCTGCATGCCCAGCTACAGTAACCCACGTGCAGCTGCCTGCATGCCCAGCTACAGTAGCCCACGTGCAGCTGCCTACATGCCCAGCTACAGTAACCCACGTGCAGCTGCCTGCATGCCCAGCTACAGTACCCCACGTGCAGCTGCCTGCATGCCCAGCTACAGTAACCCTCGTGCAGCTGCCTGCATGCCCAGCTACAGTAACCCACGTGCAGCTGCCTGCATGCCCAGCTACAGTAACCCACGTGCAGCTGCCTGCATGCCCAGCTACAGTAACCCACGTGCAGCTGCCTGCATGCCCAGCTACAGTAACCCATGTGCAGCTGCCTGCCTGCCCAGCCACAGTAACCCACGTGAAGCTGCCTGCATGCCCAGCTACAGTACCCCACGTGCAGCTGCCTGCATGCCCAGCTACAGTAACCCACGTGCAGCTGCCTGCATGCCCAGCTACAGTAACCCACGTGCAGCTGCCTGCATGCCCAGCTACAGTAACCCACGTGCAGCTGCCTGCATGCCCAGCTACAGTAACCCACGTGCAGCTGCCTGCATGCCCAGCTACAGTAACCCACGTACAGCTGCCTGCATGCCCAGCAGTAACCCACGTACAGCTGCCTGCATGCCCAGCAGTAACCCACGTACAGCTGCCTGCATGCCCAGCAGTAACTCACGTGCACCTGCCTGCATGCCCAGCTACAGTAACCCACGTGCAGCTGCCTGCATGCCTATCAGTAACCCACGTGCAGCTGCCTGCATGACCAGTAGTAACCCACGTGCAGCTGCCTGCATACCCAGCAGTAACCAACATGCAGCTGCCTGCATGCCCAGCTACAATGCCCCGTGTGCAGCTGCCTGCATGCCCAACAATAACCCACGTGCAGCTGCCTGCATGCCTAGCAGTAACTCACGTGCAGCTGCCTGAATTCACAGCTTTAGTACCCCATGTGCAGCTGCCTGCATGCCCAACAATAACTCACGTGCAGCTGCCTGCATGCCCAGCTACAGTAACCCACGTGCAGCTGCCTACATACCCGGCAGTAACCCACGTGCAGCTGCCGGCATGCCCGGCAGTAACCCAAGTGCAGCTGCCTGCTTGACCAGTAGTAACCTATGTGCAGCTGCCTGCATGCCCAGCAGTAACCCACGTGCAGCTGCCTGCATGCCCAGCTACAGTAACCCACGTGCAGCTGTCTGCATGCCCGGCAGTAACCCACGTCTAGCTGCCTACATACCCGGAAGTAACCCACGTGCAGCTGCCTGCATGCCCGGCAGTAACCCACGTGCAGCTGCCTGCATGCCCGGCAGTAACCCACGTGCAGCTGCCTGCATGCCCGGCAGTAACCCACGTGCAGCTGCCTGCATGCCCGGCTTTAGTACCCTATGTGCAGCTGCCTGCATGCCCGGCAGTAACCCTCGTGCAGCTGCCTGCATGCCCGGCAGTAACCCACGTGCAGCTGCCTGCATGACCAGTAGTAACCCACGTGCAGCTGCCTACACACCCGGCAGTAACCCACGTGCAGCTGCCTGCATGCCCAGCTACAGTAACCCACATGCAGCTGCCTGCGTGCCCAGCTACAGTAACCCACGTGCAGCTGCATGCATGCCCAGCAGTAACCCACGTGCAGCTGCCTGCATGACCAGTAGTAACCCACGTGCAGCTGCCTACACACCCGGCAGTAACCCACGTGCAGCTGCCTGCATGCCCAGCTACAGTAACCCACATGCAGCTGCCTGCGTGCCCAGCTACAGTAACCCACGTGCAGCTGCATGCATGCCCAGCAGTAACCCACGTGCAGGTGCATGCATGCTCAGCTACAGTAACCCACGTGCAGCTGCATGCATGCCCAGCAGTAACCTACATACAGCTGCATGCATGCCCAGCTACAGTAACCTACGTGCAGCTGCCTGCATGTCCAACAGTAACCTACATGCAGCTGCCTGCATGCCCAACTACAGTAACCCACGTGCAGCTGCCTGCATGCCCAGCAGTAACCCACATACAGCTGCCTGCATGTCCCAAACTATTGGGACCGACTAAAGAGCCTAAATCTGTACTCCCTTGAGCGCAGGCGGGAGAGATACATAATAATTTACACATGGAAAATATTAGAGGGGCTGGTCCCAAACCTGCACACAGAAATAACATCACATGAGACCAGAAGACATGGCAGGATGTGCAGAATACCCCCGTTGAAAAGCAGAGGTGCAACTGGTACTCTGAGAGAGAACTCTATCAACATCAGAGGCCCGAGACTGTTCAACACGCTTCCGCTACACATAAGGGGCATAACTGGCAAACCCCTCACAGTGTTCAAGAGAGAACTGGATAAGCACCTCCAAAGGATACCTGATCAACCAGGCTGTGACTCATACGTCAGGCTGCGAGCAGCCGCGTCCAACAGCCTGGTTGATCAGTCCAGCAACCAGGAGGCCTGGTCGATGACCGGGCCGCGGGGACGCTAAGCCCCGGAAGCACCTCAAGGTATACTCAAGGTAAGGTAAGGTATGCCCAACAATATCCCACATACAGCTGCCTGCTTGCCCAGCTACAGTAATCCACGTGCAGCTGCCTGCATGCCCAACAGTATCCCACATACAGCTGCCTGCTTGCCCAGCTACAGTAACCCACGTGCAGCTGCCTGCATGCCCAACAGTAACCCACATACAGCTGCCTGCTTGCCCAGCTACAGTAACCCACGTGCAGCTGCCTGCATGCCCAACAGTATCCCACATACAGCTGCCTGCTTGCCCAGTTACAGTAACCCACGTGCAGCTTCCTGCATGCCAAACAATATCCCACATACAGCTGCCTGCTTGCCCAGCTCCAGTAACCAACATACAGCTGCCTGCTTGCCCAACAGTATCCCACATACAGCTGCCTGCTTGCCCAGCTACAGTAACCAACATACAGCTGCCTACATGCCCAACAGTAACCTACGTGCAGCTGCCTGTTTGCTGTCTATACCTTTAAACCCACATAGTAATGAAGAAATTCCTTCACCAAAAACCAATATCATATATTAATATATCATCAATAACCTCTAATGATTTCATTATTTTACCAGTTGTGTAATGTATATATACATATATTTATGCATTGTTTAGCCCCTGAGTAATGTAGATAAACATTTACAAATTAGCTGGAGTTAAAGGATGAAAGTTAAAGTTACTTTAACTTTCATTTTACTTTACTTTTTTACGTTACTTTAGTTAAAGTTAAAAAAAGAAAGTTAAAGGACGATGAACACTATGCTTGGCGTACACCTTCAAACAAAGTGATTGCTGAGGTACAAGGTTACTAGCAGTATAGTGCTGCTAGTTGTAGGAGGCTACTAGCCATGTAAAAGGTCACTAGTAGTGTAAGGATGCTAGCAATATAAAATTACTAGCCAGCATAATAGCTAAGCAGGTGACTTGAGGTGTGTATCTGAAATGTTGACATTCATGAAGACTATTTACCAGAGGTTTGTCTGTCCTTAGAGTGGCTCCGGTAACTGGTGACTTGACTCTAGGTAACCCCAGTATGGCTCCGGTAACTGGTGACTGACTCTCGGTAACCCCAGTATGGCTCCGGTAACTGGTGACTGACTCTTGGTAACCCCAGTATGGCTCGGTAACTGGTGACTGACTCTTGGTAACCCCAGTATGGCTCCGGTAACTGGTGACTGACTCTAGGTAACCCCAGTATGGCTCCGGTAACTGGTGACTGACTCTTGGTAACCCCAGTATGGCTCCGGTAACTGGTGACTGACTCTTGGTAACCCCAGTATGGCTCCGGTAACTGGTGATTGACTCTTGGTAACCCCAGTATGGCTCCGGTAACTGGTGACTGACTCTTGGTAACCCAGTATGGCTCCGGTAACTGGTGACTGACTCTTGGTAACCCCAGTATGGCACCGGTAACTGGTGACTGACTCTTGGTAACCCAGTATGACTCTGGTAACTGGTGACTGACTCTAGGTTACCCAGTATGACTCCAGTAACTGGTAACTGACTAAGTAACCCAGTATGACTCCAGTAACTGGTAACTGACTCTAAGTAACCCAGTATGACTCCAGTAACTGGTAACTGACTCTTGGTAACCCCAGTAACTGGTAACTGACTCTTGGTAACCCCAGTAACTGGTAACTGACTATTGGTAACCCAGTAACTGGTAACTGACTCTTGGTAACCCCAGTAACTGGTAACTGACTCTTGGTAACCCCAGTAACTGGTAACTGACTCTTGGTAACCCCAGTAACTGTAACTGACTCTTGGTAACCCCAGTAACTGGTAACTGACTCTTGGTAACCCCAGTAACTGGTAACTGACTCTTGGTAACCCCAGTAACTGGTAACTGACTCTTGGTAACCCCAGTAACTGGTAAACCACTTAATATGTCTTTCTCAAGTGCTGTACACATTTGTGGTACCATTTAACAAACAGTACATGTACACGTGAAGTACATATACATGTATTTACATGCTAATGTGTGTACATGTCCATACATGTTTAGATACGCTGATACATATTCAGATGTACCAATTAATGTGGGTGTGCCAATTAGTGTATATGTATTCGGTGAGCTCTCTAAGGACTGTCAGCCATTGTTTCATAAGCTCTCTTTCATCTTGTACACGTGTGGAGTGCCTGACGAGTCCCCTATTACCCCATACCTGCACCCATGCAAGCCTTACTGGCTCCCCCAACCCTGCCAGCACCACCTACCCTACCCCTACCCTGCCAGCACCACCTACCCTACCCTGCCAGCACCACCTACCCTGCCAGCACCACCTACCCTACCCCTACCTGCCAGCACCACCTACCCTACCCCTACCCTGCCAGCACCACCTACCCTACCCCTACCCTGCCAGCACCACCTACCCTACCCTACCCTGCCAGCACCACCTACCCTACCCTGCCAGCACCACCTACCCTGCCAGCACCACCTACCCTACCCCTACCCTGCCAGCACCACCTACCCTACCCTACCCTGCCAGCACCACCTACCCTACCCCTACCCTGCCAGCACCACCTACCCTACCCCTAACCTGCCAGCACCAACGTAAACATAGCATAACGGCGCTTATGCACTGCGAGCTTCGCTACCAGAGAGCCTCGTTTGGTTTGGCCTCTGGCGGGTTGTTAGGGCCTCAGTGGCTTAAACAATTTAAAACAAGCTAGAGAGTTGGTGCGAGAAATGGCTATTGGAGTTCAACACCAGCAACTGTAAGGTGATGGAAACGAGGTCAGGCGTCAGAGACTATAAAGGCAATACATGATAAAGGTGAACTTCGTCCCTATGATGACTAGAGAGAAAACGACCTGGGAGTGGACATAACACCAATCCTAATTCATATAATTAGGGGTAAAGACATCAATATTCTGTACATCTGAACATCAATCAGAAACCAAAGTAAGGAGGCACTTAGATAGCTGTACACCACCTACTCGAGACTAGTCTTGGAGTATGCAGCCCCATCATGGAGTCCCCACCTAAAGAAACACACAAGGAAATTCGAAAAGATTCAGAAGTTTGCAACAAGGCTCATCCCAGACATGTGAGGGATGAGGTATGACAACTGATTGAAAGAACTAAAATCTGACGACACTTGAAAAGAGGAGAGATAGGAGGACACATGATAGAGACGTTTAAAGTACTCAAGAGGTATTGACACAATGGAAAAAGAAAAAATGTCCACAATGATAACAATAGTTCAAGGGACCTCTGAAGGCTTCAGCTGAATCCCCAGGTAACATTGCGGGACCAAAGAGCCGAAGCTCAACCCCCCGCCAGCCTGGCTTCATGCAGGTCGGCGTTCAATCCCCGACCGTCCAAGTGGTTGGGCACCATTCCTTTCCCCCGTCCCATCCCAAATCCTAATCCTGACCCCTTCCCAGTGCTATATAGTCGTAATGGCTTGGCGCTTTCCCCTGAAAACTCCCCCTCAACCCCCTCGCCAGCACAACTAGGCAAGTGGAGACGCCGGCAGCAATAAGAGGTACACCAAGCAGCAGACAACACTGAGGAAGGCATTATGACTCAACACATGCAGGAGACGCAGTGTCCACAGTGTCTGCCAACCTTGCCGCAAAGGACCGCCCGCTGCACTTATTGATGGCCGGGCTTTTGATGCATATATTGAGACAGACAGCTCAATGTTCCTCTTAATTGACAGAGACGTTCGCCTTATGCTGTCTTAGTGTCTGTCGGCAGTAATGATCGTTTTTTTTTTTAGTGCATCATAGTCTTGACCCACACGTTCCTAACGGTATGGTAATTAATCAACTATTTGCCATTTAATTGCACTAACAGTTGTTTGTGTTTGTGGTAGTCAGTGTTATTTTCTGATTACTTCTGTCTCCAAAGTATAGAAAAATGGTTAGTATTCTCCTCAAGCTTTGCTCTGACCTTTGCCTGAGACAGCTTAGAGAAGAGACAGCTTAGAGAAGAGAGCTTAGAGAAAAGACAGCTTAGAGAAGAGACAGCTTAGAGAAGAGAGCTTAGAGAAAAGACAGCTTAGAGAAGAGACAGCTTAGAGAAGAGAGCTTAGAGAAAAGACAGCTTAGAGAAGAGACAGCTTAGAGAAGAGGTCGTGAAGGAGCTTGAAGGCTTGCACATATGGAACAATGCGTCACAGCTCTGGTTAAGGAGCCTCCGGCCCCTCACGCATCTTGAAGACGTCTCCACTAAAGCTAAGACGCACAGGTCCCAGCAACGACTGAGAGGGAACACTAGCCAGTCTCCGACTTTGGGGACAGACCCAATCGACAATTAACACATACCACCCATTAAATAAGTTCAATGCTGTTGTTATTTTGGACAAAAAGCTTAAATGAAGATAATGAGGTTATCATAAGCTCAAGAGTCGCTCGATATCTTGATCTTATATGATTGTTCTCATTAACCCAATCATCCCGCAGGACCATCAGCAGTGTGTGGGGTTCCCCTGCTTACAAGCACTACACGTCACTCTACCGTCCACTTGGAGTGGACGGTAGAGCGACGGTCTCCCTTCATGCAGGTCGGCGTTCAATCCCCGACCGTCCAAGTGGTTGGGCACCATTCCTCCCCCCCCCCACCCCGTCCCTCCCCAAATCCTTATCCTGACCCCTTCCAAGTGGGTCTAAATGGCTTGGCGCTTTCCCCTGATCATTCCCTCCCTCCCCCATAGTGGGTTCTCTTTCAACTTTTCATATTTCAATAACATGCATTTGGTGAATAAACTTTCCCACTAATGAACTAATGAATAAAATGAACTAAGTGAACAACACTGAACTAACTTTAGGTTTTAGAGTCTTGATGTGATCGCGTTGTTCATATTAGTTCTTGTAGACTATTTTGGAAGCATATTTGCACCATGAACGTTCCCAAAATAACTTAGATTTATCGACCAACACTGTTGTGGAATAATTAACGTATGTATCAAAGATAATAATTTTGTGTTTAATGGAAAATTCTATTCCTAACCTCTGGAATGATGTTAGGTAATCATCTTGCCCAGTTCTAGTAACTTATATATAGATTTTTGTTTTACCAAAATGTCTAGTATTTTGCTTGTCAACAGAAGTTGGTAGAGGTATGTTAATATATTGTCTTTGACCAGATGACTGGACCCAATGAAATTCTTGCCAATTCGTTAGTCCCTACGATCAGATTTACCGCGAGGAATAGGTAAATGGAATTCTTCCATCTTTGGATTACAGATGCGTAGAACTAAGTAAGTTCTACCAGATTTACAGATACGTAGAGCTGGTAGAACTAAGTAAGTTCTATCATATTTACAGATGCGTAGAACTGGTAGAACTATAAGTTCGAAGGAAGGTTCTAACACGTACTTTATGTATANCCGCCTCCTCCGGGGATCGAACCCGTAACCTCATGACTACGAATCCTGAGCGTTCTGCACTCAGCTATCAGGCCCCATGAGTGGCAGGCTTAGTATTATACTGTGAAGATCTTCATCTCCCCCCACAACCTATTTCATATAATGATTAGAATTAGAAACTTATCGTAACAACTTATACAACTTATTCCAATAAAGGCTGGATTAAATAGGTGTACATCTGTCTAAATCAAACTTACATGCTTTGCCAAAGTAACATTTAGTTTACAATCTGAAAGGTGAAGTATATTGGAAGAAGTGTAGTTTACCAGTAGAGCAGTGAGGCAAATTTTGGCACACTTTACATTTATTTATTTATTTATATTTATCAAGAAGGTACATTGGGATTGTGAGGATACATAGCATAGTAATTACATTCTTGTAAAGCCACTAGTACGCGCAGCGTTTCGGGCAGGTCCTTAATCTAATAACTTATAAGTAGGTAAATACTTGCAAAATTTATAAAAATGATAACAGTTATTATGATGATATCACGTTATTAAGATGACCAGAAGGTAGTCTGAATGAGAACTTGCATGAACTAATCATATCATCAAGTTATAGAAATCTACATACCTTCAGCAT
This sequence comes from Procambarus virginalis, assembly GCA_020271785.1. Lineage (NCBI taxonomy): Eukaryota > Metazoa > Arthropoda > Malacostraca > Decapoda > Cambaridae > Procambarus > Procambarus virginalis. The sequence goes on along the minus strand of WNGS01000690.1, from coordinate 11,492,745 downwards.
TATTCATCAACACATTCTAGGCCTATCTCGGGTTACATTCACTCCAAACACACTAACTCATACAATGTAGATCTGACTTTAGTAGAACTCCAAATACCTGTTAGTAATCCTACCCTTTAAATTAAAGGGTACCCTTTTAAGGGTACGAATACCCTTACTCTATCAATCAATAACGGTAGAACCTTCATAATTACAAATGTCCAGCTTGGGGAGTCCCTGCTCCCATTGCTGATTAGTTTTGTCCTGTCCTGTCTCGCGTCATGCAGGTCGGCGTTCAATCCCCGACCGTCCAAGTAGTTGGGCACTATCCTTCCCCCCGTCCCATCCCAAATCCTTATCCTGACCCCCCTTCCCAGTGCTATATAATCGTAATGGCTTGGCGCTTTCCCCTTGATAACTACCTCTTTATAACTTTGTATTTCCAATGGGTGGTCGCTGACCGGGCCGCGGGGTCGCTAAACCCCGAAATCACCTCAAGGTAACTTCAAGGTAACCTAACAGTTAAGTATACATTTCTGGAGAAAAAAATGGAGTGTCTGACAAACACAAATAAATGAGTTGTTGTTGTTGTTTAAGATTCGCTACCTGGAACAAAACGTTCCAAGCAGCACGGGCTATGGCGAGCCCGTAGTGGGATAAATGAGTTAATTGCGTTTACTGGATGGGTAAATACCCTTCAAACGAAATGATATCATGCGTTTGTGAATTATTTCTTCAGGTGTGAACATCAGGTCAGGTAGGAGATTGGTATTTATACTTTCTACTTCTACGACTACTACTACTACGCTTCATTTTGAAACTCATATTTCTAATCTTTCTCCTATTTCTCCCAATCTTATGATTGTGGTTTCCCTTTCTTGTTTTTTTCCTCCCCCTTGTTCTTCCTCTTCCTGTTCGTCGTCGTCCTGGTCGTCCTCCGCGTACAAGAACGCACATAGTGAGGGTGTCAACAAACAACATTTTCCCTAACTTATATAATTTATTATTCTCTCCACGCGTACGGTGTCAGACGACTTTGATGAACGCAGCTTTGTGTGGTACGGGAGGTACGTCCACCGTGCTAGGGGAGGGGGGGGGGTTAAGAGCGCTCACTTTAGCGGACCCCGCGCCAGAGAGAATAAAGCGCTCACATTAGCGGACCCCGCGCCAGAGAGAATATAGCGCTCACTTTAGCGGACCCAGCGCCAGGGAGATTAAAGCGCTCACTTTAGCGGACCCCGCGCCAGGGAGAATAAAGCGCTCACTTTAGCGGACCCCGCGCCAGGGAGAATAAAGCGCTCACTTTAGTGGACCCCGCGCCAGGGAGAATAAAGCGCTCACTTTAGCGGACCCGCGCCAGAGAGAATAAAGCGCTCACTTTAGCGGACCCCGCGCCAGAGAGAATAAAGCGCTCACTTTAGCGGACCCCGCGGCAGAGAGAATAAAGCGCTCACTTTAGCGGACCTCGCGCCAGAGAGAATAAAGCGCTCACTTTAGCGGACCCCGCGCAGAGAGAATAAAGCGCTCACTTTAGCGGACCTCGCGCCAGAGAGAATATAGCGCTCACTTTAGCGGACCCGCGCCAGAGAGAATATAGCGCTCACTTTAGCGGACCCGCGCCAGAGAGAATAAAGCGCTCACTTTAGCGGACCCCGCGCCAGAGAGAATAAAGCGCTCACTTTAGCGGACCCGCGCCAGAGAGAATAAAGCGCTCACTTTAGCGGACCTCGCGCCAGAGAGAATAAAGCGCTCACTTTAGCGGACCCGCGCCAGAGAGAATATAGCGCTCACTTTAGCGGACCCCGCGCCAGAGAGAATAAAGCGCTCACTTTAGCGGACCCCGCGCCAGAGAGAATAAAGCGCTCACTTTAGCGGACCTCGCGCCAGAGAGAATAAAGCGCTCACTTTAGCGGACCCCGCGCCAGAGAGAATAAAGCGCTCACTTTAGCGGACCTCGCGCCAGAGAGAATAAAGCGCTCACTTTAGCGGACCTCGCGCCAGAGAGAATATAGCGCTCACTTTAGCGGACCCCGCGCCAGAGAGAATAAAGCGCTCACTTTAGCGGACCTCGCGCCAGAGAGAATAAAGCGCTCACTTTAGCGGACCCCGCGCCAGAGAGAATAAGCGCTCACTTTAGCGGACCTCGCGCCAGAGAGAATATAGCGCTCACTTTAGCGGACCTCGCGCCAGAGACAAGAAAGCGTGTTTGGGCGCCAACGTCCGCTGATTGGTCGTCTCCCGCCATAAATTCAGCTTGTGTCCACCCTGCATTACTACCCCCGCTACACCTCGCCCTACACCAGGCTAAGCTTGACCTGGATATAATTTACAAGCTAGGGGGGGGGGGGGAAGGGTAATTATGGGGGTTGGTGAGGAGTCCAGCCAGCCAGTCATGGCCGATCATGCCGTGTCCATCCTCCCTCCACACTACTGAATAATGGTCCACAAGGTTGGACTTCACCGCCACGCACATTAAAATCAGCACAGCATCCAGAGGCCTTATCCCTGGAGTGTAGGGCTCTGTGATCCAGGAGGACCAGAAAGGTTTCCCTAGGGGCGCGGGGCACTCCTTGTGATATCCACCGGCCAGAAGTGGTGGTGGTGTGGGCAGGAGGGTCACAATCCCATTCAAGTGTTCTCAGAGGCACTGGATCTCGCAGTGCCACAACGACGTGTAAGGTTGGCACTGTTGCAGGTAGTGAGTGCATCACTGTACTCATGTAAATGTACTTATCTAATTGTACCTCTCACAACCATGAGTCTGCCTTTGGGGTCTGTCTGTTTAAACAGTCGGTCATATCATAGAATGGTACCCGATCAACTAGATTTCTATCATATAAATATGTATTTGGTGTTTGGCTCCATTTCCTTGTACTATTATGCCTTTCCATTTACTCGCTACTCTTAGGCCCTTAATATCTCATATATCGCAGTCATGTCTCTTCTTCCCAACTTTATCTAATGTAGTATGAGGCAGCCTCCTCGGGATCTTTTGCATTGCAATTATTTGCAGATAACTCTAGCCTCACGTTGCATGAAATGGCAAATCATCTTATCTCAAAATATAACTATCGGAATCATTTTCATTATCCATATTTCACTTCTAGTAGATAAATGTAGTGTATCCTTTAACAAGAACCATTCACACTAGAGATGCTATACCGATGATGATACTTTTCAAGACGCTTGTGCTCTCTAGAGTGGAGTACTGCTGCACATTGACAGCCCCTTTCAAAGCTGGAGAAAATTGCTGACCTGGAGAACGTGCAGAGATCCTTTACTGCTAGAATCCACTCAGTAAAACACCTAAACAATTGGGACCGACTAAAGAGCCTAAATATGTATTTTCTTGAGCGCAGGCGGGAGAGATACATAATAATTTACACGTGGAAAATATTAGAGGGGCTGGTCCCAAACCTGCACACAGAAATAACATCACATGAGACCAGAAGGCATGGCAGGATGTGCAGAATACCCCCGTTGAAAAGCAGAGGTGCAACAGGTACTCTGAGAGAGAACTCTATCAACATCAGAGGCCCGAGACTGTTCACCACGCTTCCACTACACATAAGGGACATAACTGGCAGACCCCTCACAGTGTTCAAGAGAGAACTGGAGAAGCACCTCCAAAGGATACCTGATCAACTAGGCTGTGATTCGTACGTCAGGCTGCGAGCAGCCGCGTCCAACAGCCTGGTTGACCAGTTCAGCAACCAGGAGGCCTGGTCGATGACCGGGCCGCGGGGACGCTAAGCCCCGGAAGCACCTCAAGGTAACCTCAAGATAAGATAAGGTATCATTAATGTACAACCTGTAGTGTGAGCAGCTCTTCTATGATCATGTAATATCCAGTATTTAAAATTAATTTAGGTATTAACAAAAAGACTTACCTCCAGTGTGTAATAATGTATTACAAATACATAGCTGTTGCAGCGCAAAAGGTTTGTTACTACCTGGCATTATATATATATAACGTGTGTCGGCTAGATGTAATTGTTAATGTAAAAATTCCCGCTGGGGTTTGATTAAAATCTTTTGTGCCCTCGGTAATGTTTTTTGCGCTACCTGCTCGCAGGTTTAAACTGGGGTGCACAATAAACTAGCCGCCTCCGCCGGCAACAACAGTAATCATGTTTAATCTTTTGCAATTTCTTTCTAACGTAGTAAGCTCCAGTCCCCTCCGTCAGGATCTTGTACATCTCAATCATGTCCCCCGCTTTCTCAACGTTTATCTTAACGTAGTAACATCCAGTCCACCTCAGTGTTTCTTCAGACTTCATCCCTCTCAGTTCTGGAACCAGTCTTATGGCACACCTCTGAGCTTTCTCAAGTTTTGTCCTGTGTGTTCCTAGCAGGAGGAACACTGTGCAATATCACGTGAATAAAAGTGGGTATTTTCAAGAGGACAAGTAATCTACAGGAAATGCCCAATTACCCGTGTTGTGTAGACCCTTGTTAGACCCTTGTTAGACCCTTGTTAGACCCTTGTTAGACCCTTGTTAGACCATTGTTAGACCCTTGTTAGACCCTTGTTAGACCCTTGTTAGACCCTTGTTAGACCCTTGTTAGACCATTGTTAGACCCTTGTTAGACCCTTGTTAGACCCTTGTTAGACCATTGTTAGACCCTTGTTAGACCCTTGTTAGACCATTGTTAGACCCTTGTTAGACCCTTGTTAGACCATTGTTAGACCATTGTTAGACCTTTACTAACAACACTCATAGGTTACCTTATCATTAAACAATTAGAAGAACTCTGCAAACAGACTTCAAGTTGATTACAGGTAAACTTCAAGCAGAGTGCGTACCTCAGTGACAGGGAGGCAGAGTGCGCACCTCAGTGACAGGGAGGCAGAGTGCGCACCATAGTGTCAGACAGACAGAGAGCGCACCATAGTGTCAGACAGGCAGAGAGCGCACCATAGTGTCAGACAGGCAGAGAGCGCACCACAGTGTCAGACAGACAGAGAGCGCACCATAGTGTCAGACAAGCAGAGAGCGCACCACAGTGTCAGGCAGACAGAGAGCGCACCATAGTGTCAGACAGGCAGAGAGCGCACCACAGTGTCAGACAGACAGAGAGCGCACCATAGTGTCAGACAGGCAGAGAGCGCACCATAGTGTCAGACAGGCAGAGAGCGCACCACAGTGTCAGACAGACAGAGAGCGCACCATAGTGTCAGACAGGCAGAGAGCGCACCATAGTGTCAGACAGACAGAGAGCGCACCATAGTGTCAGACAGACAGAGAGCGCACCATAGTGTCAGACAGGCAGAGAGCGCACCATAGTGTCAGACAGACAGAGAGCGCACCATAGTGTCAGACAGGCAGAGAGCGCACCATAGTGTCAGACAGAGAGCGCACCATAGTGTCAGACAGGCAGAGAGCGCACCATAGTGTCAGACAGACAGAGAGCGCACCATAGTGTCAGACAGGCAGAGAGCGCACCATAGTGTCAGACAGACAGAGAGCGCACCATAGTGTCAGACAGGCAGAGAGCGCACCACAGTGTCAGACGGACAGAGAGCGCACCATAGTGTCAGACAGGCAGAGAGCGCACCACAGTGTCAGACAGAGAGCGCACCATAGTGTCAGACAGGCAGAGAGCGCACCACAGTGTCAGACAGACAGAGAGCGCACCATAGTGTCAGACAGGCAGAGAGCGCACCATAGTGTCAGACAGACAGAGAACGCACCACAGTGTCAGACAGGCAGAGAGCGCACCACAGTGTCAGACAGACAGAGAGCGCACCATAGTGTCAGACAGACAGAGAGCGCACCACAGTGTCAGGCAGACAGAGAGCGCACCACAGTGTCAGACAGGCAGAGAGCGCACCACAGTGTCAGACAGACAGAGAGCGCACCATAGTGTCAGACAGACAGAGAGCGCACCACAGTGTCAGGCAGACAGAGAGCGCGCACCTCTGTGGTAGGTTGGGGGCGCCTGGTGTGGTAGGGCCGCCCAGCTAGCCTCGCCGCCGGTGTCCGCCACACACAGGTGGCCGCCCGCGCGGCCCACGCCCGCCAGCCAAGATAAGAGATCAGGGGTTAATGGGCGGAGCTGAAAGAGGGAACAAGAGATGATTGAGATGTTCGATTACAGATAATCCTGCAGGTATAATAACGTCGCCCGAGTAAGGCCGGCCACCTTGCTTATAATTGTATATCCGAGGCTCTATGTCACTTGAGTAAGGCTCCCTCGAGGAGGACCTCTCGGCTTTCCTCCTCTCTCTCTCTCTCTCTCTCTCTCTCTCTCTCCCTCTCTCTCTCTCTCTCTCTCTCTCTCTCTCTCTCTCTCTCT